>WBZZ01005478.1:32500-77500 GCA_019918135.1 Paulinella micropora
CCACCTCACCTCAATCTGTCACTTCATCTGCATCAGCAACAGGTGAACTAAAACGACCAGCAAAAATTCCCGTTCTAACCAGTGAATCTAGACCTAATCCTATTTTCGCATCCTTGTCTACAGACAGATATTATCAACAGGTAGAAGAGAGGAGAAAGATGAAACACAACCGCTTTATTTTTGCTTTTTTAATTCAGTCCTGTAGTAAGGACAAGGAAGCTATGTCAGTTATAAGAACAGCTGGCACTGACGGAGTCGAGTGCTTTATGGCACTACGGAAACGATATGGGGTCCTCGATCTGATTAAATGGAAGGAACGTCAAGATTTTCTTGACTAATCCTACCCCAAAAGACCGGGATAGTGCTTTTCCTGAGAGGTTGCGCCCATAAGTTGAGGAGGGGACTCCTTCTTCCCGTAAGTGGTTTGAGGTAGTGGCACGAGATTTCATGAGGACCTTTTTGTAACCCCCCTCGACACGTCTTAGTCCCCATCCATCTTCCATGGAATAAATTACTCCTAGAGGTGTGGGGTCGCCAGCCATGTCGAGGGTAGTTAAGCAAAGAGGTTGTCTTTCAGGAGAGGGATGGTCTGTGGTTGAGAGGTAGAGAAATGAATGTTAAGACCATGAGGGTGCGTGTTGCTCTCTCTCTTCTTCTCTCCTCTCGATCCTGATGCGTGTGGTGGCGAAGCGAGTGGGTCAAAAGAGGAAGGGGGTGGGCTAGTGTCAAATAAGATGTTCGTCTCTTCGTCGTCCGTTTCCTCTTCCTGCATCATGTTTATGCTTAACATGTGATTGATGTAACCTATTTCCCCTACTCCCTCCTCACCTTCCTCTTCATCAAGAGTAGCAGAATCTTCGTCTGAACCAGGGGTTTCGGACTCTTCTCATTCTTCTTCAGAGTTACCAGAAGAAGAGTCGGAACCCCCTGCGTTCAAACTAATAGTCTTTGCCTTAGCGGTACTCTTCTTGATGAAGTCAGATGCCTTTAGTTTTCTTTTCTCTTTCCCTCCCTCTTCCTTCTGTCGTCTCATCTTCCTTCTCCCTCTCTGCCCTTAGTCTTACCTTTGCTTTTCAGGCGCAGCTCTCCTACTCCTTTAGCTAAGTTGACTATTCTAGTTGCTTTTCTCCTTATGGGGCAGTTGACGGGACATGTCCATCTCTTGGACATTCAGGGAGGGTACACGGGACGATACAAATTTTGATCTGATGATCCCCATGACAATTGAAACATCCCTCTCGCTGGGGTGTTTTTCCTGTCTGGTTTCCCATGAGGTTGACGGTTATGGGGTCACTTCGTGTGCCAGAACCAGAGTGAGCTTTTGACGAGGAGGTGCGGAAACCACCTCCAGATGCATAGAGCTTCTTCATTCTAGATTTAGACTCTTCTGTCTGTGCTCAGATCTGCTCTATTACCTTGACGAATGGCTCCCAACCTGGTCGTTCTTCCGGTAGGAAGCTCGTGACCTTATTGCGATAGCTGTCAAACTCGGTCAAGTGCTAAAGCTTTTTCATAACCATCTCTATCTTGACAAATTCAGGGTAAGGCATTTTCATGACTCCCTCTTGGTCTGTCAAGTTAGATTGAAAAGCAGTGAGCCACTGTCTCACGTCTTGGGTCTTTTTCTCCTCGACCTATCTCTACTGTACGGCGCTGCTGCTCTCTCTCTCTCTCTCTCTCTCTTTCTCTCTCTCTCTCTCTCTCTCTCTCTCTCTCTCTCTCTCTCCCTCTCTGAATCAAAGGTATACCTTGCCTTACCAAGGTATACCTTGTTCTACAAAGGTATACCTTGAATCACAGTATGCCCTACCAAGGTATACCTTGCTCTACCAAGGTATACCTTGAACCACAAAACACTCCAACAGGGCTTAGCGCAAGATAATTAATACTAACATAATTATGTCAGGCGTAAGATGATTAACACCAACATAAATATTTCTGTCGTATTAGGTGCTTCTTTTCATGTCCGATGCTTCCGTAGTCTCATCGTCAAGCCTTACGGACAATCACAAGGAGAGCGATTGCTCACTGGATAGTCACCAAAAGAAAATTTTTTATTCTTACTCCACTGCAACCAGTGTCCATGCATTCGACGATAACTCAACTACTGAATGTACCTGGTGTGAGGAGCACAAGCGTCCAATTACCCTTTTGACAAGAAATGTAGGTCAACACCGGTGTTCTCACTTCCGGACTTTATTACAACGCATGAAAAGAACATATTACAAGCTTTATTGGGACACCAAGAAAGAAATCATAAAAGGTAACAAACCAGCGACAGGAGAATTGCCCGAAAGGTTGGGAGAAGGCCCGACAAAAAGAAAGAAAGAAAAACCAAGCATAGGCAAAGTATTAATATATCCTCCAAAAGCATATACTCCACAGATGAATTTGTACCAGTAGTAGCAATAGTGGTAGCGCTGATAGAAGTGGCAGCAGCAGCATCACAAGCTCTCAGTTAACGAGAGGCTCTTCTTGCAGTTGTAGTCTAGAGATTCAACAGATACGGACACCGGCACTGTCTGAAGAAGGAAGTAACCAAAGCTCAAGCAATGAACGACTGCTATTAGTCAAACAACTGAACGCACTTAAGAATAACAATCCTAAGGATAAGGACAAGATATATGCATCTGAACTAGCTCTAATGTACCACGGCGACAGGATGCATTGAAATCTCAATGCATGCATTGAAATTACTATTTTTCTGGGCCCCGGTAGTAGCACGCGTCGACTCCGCAACTGTATGCAGGGATCACCACTTCTGCAATTATCCACCCACTAAGCAAACCAGTGACGACAGTAGGGGTCAGATGAAGAATCGTAGCAGGAAATTTTACAGCGGAAGAAATTTGAAATTTCTCGCCAGAATCCTGCCTCAAATGAAAAACAAGCACCAAAGGTCGCATAACGCGCGAAGAAACAGCTACTTGGTTTCTTCCCGCGCTGTGCACCCATGTTTACCTTACATATCAAAGGTATACCTTGAAATAGTCAAGGTATATTTTGAAATAGTCCAGGTATACCTTACCCGGAGGAAGCCCATGGCATACCAAAAATAAATAAATAAATAAATAAATAAATAAATAAATAAATAAATAAATAAATAAGTAAATAAAAAAAATAAAAAAAAGAAGAAAAAAAAGAAAAAACCAGAAGCAAGTTCACGTACTGTATACCGTAACTGTGTGCCGCCTTTTGCCCTGGCAATTTGCCTGCATTCAAGTGCTGCACTCTCGCTGCCTGGCGTTCGTGCCATGTATGTGTCTTGATATCTGGTGGACGCTGCAGACAAGGGTTGCCATATTGTCTCAGCCGGAAAACAGTGTGAGGGGTTCAATAGGAATGGCGTGCGGCGCTCTTTGAAAGTTGGGGCCGCTTGGGCAAAGGAAATAGGTGGTCAGTGCGCCGCAAGGATGGAGGTATATGGTGCGACTTCTGTTCGCATCATGTCGGCACCGAACAGGCGAGAGGAGAATTGTTGGCCGTTATCAGATCAGAATTGAAAGGAGGGAGTATGCCTTTCAAAGGTACTCTGATGTTAGCCACTATGAGTCGATTCTGAGAGAGGGTTAGGGTAGAGCAGAATGGCCACACTACCTCATGTCTGTGTCGTCTCCTACCACCTCATCGCACAGTACTTCCTCTATTCACAGTTCACACCCCAAATCATCTCTTCCCACAGGCCATACACTCTACTACATCTGTACAGCGTTCGAATCCAAATGTCGACAAGGATGAGAACGCTGAGGGTGTAGTAGAGGGAAAGAAGGGAGGGAGGGTTGAGGGGGAGACGAGATCTGATGAAGATGATGACGATAGCGATACCAATGTTCCTCTTCGAGACTTCCTTTCCCCCTCTAAACCATCTGTACAACGCTCAAACTCTAAGAAAGAGATGAGTGAGAGCGAGGAGAGGGGGAGTCAAGGAGGAAGTGTAAGGGAATAGACCCCACCTCGCCACGCTTTGCACCATGTGAGTTGGAACATGGGATGGATAGAGAGTTGGAGAGAGCTAGGATCAGGAACGACCCTTCTGTTGCGTGGCGATGGGAAGAGGGGAAGATGATGATCGTAGGAGGTAATGGAAAAATACCAGTTATTGGAGAGATAAAGAGATTCGCTGATTTTTGGTAGGAGCGCTAGTCGAAGGTGCAAAGGAATTGGAGGTGAGGGATTCTCTCATTAGTGGTAAGAATGGGGAAGTAAACGAGTTCTATATGGATCTCTACATAGATATCCAGAGTTTTATTGTCTCTATGGCACACAAATGGAAGGATCCCTTTGCCAGGGGACTGACCGTTTCGTTCCCCCACCTCCAAGGCCAGCTGACAGAATACAAGGAAATGCTACAACGCTTAGGCGTAAGGGCAGAAGGTAGTGACCGGTATCTATCAGCTTCAAGATCAAGTATCTTTTCCAATACCATCTCAAGCATTTCACCCTCACCTCGTGAAAAAGATTGCGTTATTATGATGCATGAGAAAGAGGAAGATGAGAAAGAGGTGCTTGAAAAGAAAACGGCGGGGATGGCGTGGGTAGACGATAGTGGGGCGAGTGAATCTCAATCACCCCATAAGGACGTATTCGTCAGGATGAAATGCAATCCCCAGAGGTTCAAAATTGCCAAGGGTAGTATTAAGACCGAGTACAAAGGAAAGGTTTTAATGCAACTTTCGGGAGCAAACGGAGAGCCGGTGCAAGTGTATGATTCACATACCACGTACAGTCCTCATTTGAACTATGGATTGGTAGCCACCTCAGCATGGTTGAAACGCGGACTCGCGGTAGTCCACCAAAACAACCAAGTGATCGTGTTAAAATCACCAATACACATCAAGGAGGATCAGATTGTCGTGAGGGGCCGGTCCCTCGCCAAGAATCCGTTCGTGTTCGACCCCCCAGGTATGGAACCTGTTGACCCCAACAAGAGATACGAACCGGTACCACTGGAGAAACAGAACGTGAAGGTAGATGGTAGCGAGACATCACCATCTACTGTCTCATTCTGACTCCCTCCACGTCACCCTGCACAATCAACAGTTCTCCCCATATATACCGACGTATATTGCAATGAATCTCCGTGTATTTGCGGATGGAGATGTCAGGAGAATAAGTCGTATATCCCGTTCTCGTACGAAACAAACATGGAAAAAGGAGAATGTAGTTCTCAAGGGTTAGAGTGTTGTCTAGTCAGGTCTGATGATATATGCATTCACTCTTTCAGAACACACGAACACGATGTTGATTGTCACATGTTCAAGGCACTAAACCCCGTTATCCGACCTGTACATAGTGAGAACATTCACGCAACCGTCTTTCATCGCATGTGTAAACATAGAGGGGTGAAAGCTATGGAGAGTATGTCGCACTATATGGGTGTAAAGATAGTGGGGGCAGGGTGGCATGAGAGAATCATTAAGTATGAGTATTGCTTACGTAATAAGATTAAAAGAACACCACACTTCCACAAAAACCATAACATAGTAGAACGTCATTCCGGTGTTTACCTCTCTATGGATACCCAAGGATGGTGGAATACTATGTCATGAGACGGCAAAGAAGTACAAGTTTACGGTCAAATGTCTCGCATCCAATTTCGAACTTGACTATTACTAAGCTACGGCACAAAAATGAATTTTTCCCGTGTTTCACTAAGGCAGTTGCATACTTCGAGAGACACACAAATAGGAAGGTTAAATTCATTACTTGTGATCAGGAGTATGGTAGGTATGAATGTTTTCAGGAGTGGGTTGATGTGAACCAACCTATCTTAATTGAGGCGCCTACCGCCGAGAAACAGGCAGTGTCTAAGATAGAAAGGTCCCACCAGACGAATGGTGGACCAGCTCGAGCTATGCTCAGTGACGCAGGACTCCCTCCTAAGTTTTGGACGGAGATGGAGAAGAACGCCACTTACATCAATAACCTCCTCCCGATTGCCCAAGGACCCTTTAAGGGTAAGTCCTCCTATGAGATCATTCACCGCCGGAAACCTTATTTGCATCACCTACGCCCCACAGGGTGTGCTCTTGTGATGAAAATTAAGGCCTGGAGAGGGAAAGGCGAAAGAGGAAAGAAAGTCATCTTCTTAGGATACGAACGTAATACCGGATATCATCGGGTTTATGATCCCATTGCACGGGTAATACACGGTAATGTCCGGGATGTTATGTTTGATGCCTGGAAATTGGGAAAACGAGAGGCATCCAAGAGCCCCGAAGGAACAGCAGACGTGGATACGTTTTCGATCGAATGGGAATCGGCCACACCCCCTGCTGTTCCACCCATGTCCGAGAAGAAAGTTAGCTTTAGAGTATCAGAAGCTACATACAGCGAAGGTACTCAAGAAGCCCCCACTACACCTTAAGCACCCCGGATAGAACTGGATAGCGAAAATGATTAGGAAGTCACTGGGAGCGACAGCGATAGAGAAAATGTCGCTCCCCCGAGTCACGATTTCAGTAACTTTCCCCAGCTCATTCCTCCTACACCGTCTTCCAAGAGTGTAGGGAGTATAGGTCATGGGGAGAGTGCTAAGGTAGTGGGAAAGAGGGGGAGAAAATCCAAACTTAAACTCGTATTGTCAGGGAAAGTCATCCAGATTCCAGCACGGACATTCGGTGAAGAGTGGGCTAAAACCACCTATGTGGATAAGTGGGACACCACCATGCGAAAGGGAGTTACTCTTGAACCGTCTGCCCCCGTAGTTAGGAAAAGCAAACGATTCCCTGCTCATAACGTTAAGTTTGACGACGGAGTGACGGAGAAAATAATAGACTCTGACATATTGAAGTACGAGGTTTCAGGGGGAGTAGCGATACCTCCAGCCCTTGCACCGCCTGCCTGCCGGCCGGGGGCCCCGCCCCGGGCGCGGCCTGCGTGGCGCGTCTGGCTGCGGGCCCTGTTGGGGGCGCACGCCGGCCGGCTGGTGCTGCACGGTGAGCGGCTGGCGCTACGCCTGCAATGCGCCCGGCCGCAGTTTGAGCTCGCCCGGGGCCACGTGCTCGCGGCCCTGGCCGACCAGGGGCGGCCGGCCCCGCTCCCCCGGGCCAAGCGGCCGCGGCTGGTGGGCGCCCATACGGCGTGGGACCTGTTTGCCCGCGCCGAGGCCGAGGCGGTGGCCGCGGCGGACCGGCGGGCCCGCTCGTGGGGGGAGCCCGCCGTGCGGGCCATCGTGCAGTGGCGGTGGGCCAGGAGGCGCGAGCGGCGTGGTTGGTGGTCCGCCTGGTGGCGCGGCCTGGCGCTCGGCCGCGCCCCGGGCACCACCCTGTGCCTGCTGGACGCGCGGACGACGGGCGCGTCGTGGTGGGCGTGGCTGGCCCGGCACCACCCGTTCGTGAGCCTCAGCGGCGCCGCGTGCGGCTGGACCTGCCGCCGGGCGCCGCGCTGCCGGGCCTGCCGGTGCTGCTCGACCTCCAGGCCGCCCGCGTCTGCGCCTGGGAGGTCGACCTCGCCGCCCAGGCCGGGGTGCGCCGCAAGGGTTACGCGCCGCCCGTCATCCTGGCAGCCAGGCACGGCGAGGCCGCCCGGCTGCTTCGCGGCGCCCGGGTGCTGGTGGTGCTCAACGCGCCGCACACCCTCGACGGCGGCCTGCGGGCGCTGCTGCAGGAGTTCAGCTTCGCGCGCGTGCTCTGCGCCGCCCGCGCCGTGGAGTGGTGCGTGCCGGCGCCGGGCTGCGTGTGGCACTACCTCCGGTGCCAGCGGGACCGCACCCGCGCCTCGAGCCCTCGCGCGTGTTACAGACCCGCGCGGGCCCGGCGGCGGCCGCCGTCCTGGCCTGGCTGCGCCGGGCCCAGCGCAGCCCGGCGCGCCTACAAGCACGCGCTGAGCGAGATCGGCAAGCTGTCCGGCCTCGGCGGCGAGGTGCGGTTAGTGCGTGGCACCTGTGTGCTGTGGGTCCTGCGCGCCGCGGACTGGCCCACGCCCGAACCGGGGCCCGAGCCCGAGCCGGGGGCCGAGCACTCGCTAGTCGTCTGTTACGCCAAGGTAGGCGAGCCGGGCGCGAGCTGGTGGCCCGCGGCGCCTGCGCGGCCCTCGCACTACGTGCTGCTGCACGTCATACTAGGGCCGGGCTGCACGGCCGAAGATGTCCCCGCCGCCGAGGGCAAACTGCCGCGCAGCCTGCGCCGCCGGACCGACGGCCGGGGGGGCGTCTGCGTCGTCTGGCGAATGGCCTAGCCCCTGGCACTCGTATCGCCTCTTCTGTCCTCCTCTCCCCCCCCTGGGTGTCTTCTCCCCCCCCCCCCCCCCCGCGGCTTCCTGGCCGGTGGACCCATCTCCAGCGCTGTCAAGCCTACTAAGCTTTTTTTTAAATAAACCAGCCCAAAAAAGCCACGGCTGGCTGCCGGCCCGCCCTTCCTGGGACGGCGACCTCTCTCCATTCCGTGCTATTGGCCCAAGGTACTGTCTACCGGAAAGAAAAGGCCGGAGCGGCGTCACTCCCCCTCCCTGGCCCTCGCTAGGCCGTCGTCCTAACACTCCTCAAAGCATACGGCAGCAGGGCTAGGCCGGCCCCGCTTTCTCTCACATCTACTTTACGAAGAGCTGGAAGCGTGGCTGCCAGTGTAGCCTGCACCGCTTCGGTAATGCCCGGGCAGCGAGAGATCTAGCTCCTGCAGGCGACGCAGCCAACACAAGTAAGGCAAGCTCTCTTCCGTAAGCAGAGAGCATCCAGCTAGCTTTAGGCGTCGGAGCTCTGGGAAATGGCACAGACGCGCCGCGTTGGAAAGGCGTGTGCAAAACACCAAGCTTAGCTCTCGGAGTTCACGCAGCTCGGGTAAGTGCACCAGCCCCGCGCCCGTGATTTTAGGACAGCCCCCCAGATTTAGGGACTGCGTCGCCCCGAGCCGCTTATCTGCCAACAGTCGTAGAGGACGAGTCGTTGCAGCTTGCGTCACGGACGCGGAGCTGGCGCACCTGGCAGGCTCTCGCGGGCTGCACAGCCTCCACCTGGGCGCCTGCTCCATGATCACCGATGTGGGGCTAGCGCACCTAGCAGGCCTGCGCGAGTTGCGCGGCCTGAATTTGTGTGGATGCTTCAGAATCACCAATGGTGGGTTGCGGCACCTGTCGAGTCTGACACAGTCTGGCATAAGTGACAAACTGTTGATCTGAAGGGCCCGCAGGCTCTGCAGGGCGGACGAACAAAGCGCTGGCCAGAATCCGCGGTGAAAAGCCACGTGGCCAATGGTTACCCCCGCCCGGCGCCAGACGTCGCCCCACTTAGCGAAGTTGTTCCTGTCCTTGTCGGGTACGAAAAGCCAAGGTGTTGACGTGCAGGCCCCTCCAAACAGTCTTGTCTTGGAGTAGTTCTGCGAATCTACGGTTGGTCAAGTAAAGGGGTTCTAGCTCCGTCCAGTCCATGAACGTAAGCACAGTCCGCCAGAGATCAGCCTGCAAATTCAGCAGACGGGGCGAGTTGGGTTCCGAGAATGCTGGCATGGCCCGGATTGCACGATTTGCCAACACAAAAACTTTGGGGGGGGGGGGGGCAAGAGAAATTACGTCCAGAAGTCAAGGTGTGATTCCGGGTGGGGGGGGGCTATCCTTCCTCCCCCTTACCGCCCCCTCACAGCCTAGAGGAGCACTGGGCTTTGGGGCGAGAACCAGACCTGTGCAGCAATGGACCGACCGGCCCTCGTTTCGAGGCCTGCCAGCAAAATACTCGGATGGGGGGCGGGAAGAGAAGGAAGCGCGTCATCCGGTGTGGGGCCGGGGTAGCCTGCCCGGTACCTACGAACGCGCTATCACCACGCGCGATGTCACAGGAGGGGTAACCCCCACGTTGGCCAGCCGCCGCTGCAACTCGGGGGCGGCCAGCACCCTTCTTCTTTTCCTCCCCACCTCGGGGTGAGGAGGGGGAGGGACGGCGCGCTCCCCCCGGGGGCTCCCCTCACCCCTCCCTGACTGCCGCGCCGGCGGCCGGGCGGCGCGGGGAGCCGGAGGCGGGGGGCGCTACTCCCTCCCCCTCCCCCACCCCCCTGCTCCCCGCTGCCCCACGAGGATGTCCCCCGCGCGTGGGGGGAGGGGGGGCCTGCGGTCCTTTCCGCCCAAACCGTCCGTCGACAGGCGTCCCGCGCCCCAGGATGGAAGCCGAACACGGGCCGCCGGGCCGACATGCCGAAGCCGAGCCAGTGTGGCTGCTCAAGGGCTGGTCTATAGACCTGCCGGCGGGTGGGCAAGTCATGCTGTGCCTAGAAAGGGCCCCGGGGGGGCCGGAGCGCCCTCCGGCCGAACGCCACTGGGCCGTGCTGCCCAATACCTCCGTCCGCCCGGATCGGGCGCACGAGGTGGCCGCGTTGCTGGACTCGTTGTGCGCGCGTGAGGAGGGAGACAGTGTGCCGCCGGGCCGGCCTGCCTCCCCTGTGCTGCTCGACTGCAGCCTAAGCGTAGCCAGCCACTCGCAGGCCCAGCGGCCGCCGACGCCCGCGGTCGCGTACCTACTTTGCGCTGGACGGCGAACACAAGCCGCAGCAGCAGCAAGCCGGATCCGACTGTACAGTCAGGGACCTCCGGTTCCGGCGCGCCACGTCCGCCCGGTACAACTCGCTCCGCGCGTGGCTCATTGATGAGAGAAAGTGGGCGCTGCCGTTGGCACCGCTGCCGCTGCGCGTCGTGGTCGCGGCCTACCACAGCGCCACGGCGCCCGCCACGTTGCTAGCCAGGCACCAGCGGCAGGTCCTGCAGGCCGATCGCGTGTCACTGTTCGCGGCCCCGGCCGAGCCTGACGCCTAAGCATCGCTCCCTGCACCAGCTGAGTGAGTACCCTGCCTAGGCTTTAATTAAAATCAGACAGTGGGCCCGCGCTCACAGCGCTAATACTGGTACCATCAGCCCGTACACAGACTCTCACGCACGAAACACACTGGAGGAGAAAGAGAGCGGCGGACGGGGGGGCACCGCTGTTGTTCTCTGTGTGGCGTGAGGAAGCGGCACAACCCCCGGGGCCCACCTGCAATCATTTATGGGATTAGAGAGTGTTTCCCGCGCTCACGAAGGAAGGTAAAAACTGTTCCGTTCCTGGAAATATATGTCCCTGCTGAGCCAACCCGGGCCGACGTCGGAACCTGCCGCCAAAGCCCCCGGGGAGGCTGATCGAAGTCTCCGTCGTCGGTCGGGGTTCCTACTTGCTCCGCAACCCCTGGTCACTGCCCGTATCTTCCTCCTGGTCACTGTCCATATCTCCCTCGTGGTCACCGACCGCACCTTCTTCCCGCCAGAGGGACCTGCGTTCTGTGGGGAGGCCATGGTAGAACGACGTGTGCGGTGGCCCAGCCGCACCGCCGGCTTTGTCCTGAAAGTACCGTTCGAAGATGTTCTTGGTGACCTGAGGTTCGCGGCGCAGGGGCCGGCCACTGGCCTTCCACTCACGCTCGAAGAGGTCACTAGCTTCAGGCAGGTTGACGATCCTCTTCTTGCCAGTGCCTTCCTGTCGCAGGTAATCCTGTAATGCGTTCATCTCGTGCACAGCCTCCTTTTCGCTAGCTGGGGCAGATGATGCAGCCTCTTTGCTTTCTGACCCCCCCGCTGTTCCTGGTGCTGTCTTCTTCGCCGCCGCTCCCTCTGGCGCACACAGTAGCTGGTGCTCGGCTGTATTTTCCCGGGGCATTCCACCAGGGCAGCGCCGCCTGGATCGTGCGCACTACCTCGGAGGGCTCCAGCAAACAGGCTAGCGCTACCAGCACCCCCCCCCCAAGAGGTCCACGTCCAGGGGAGCGGGCGAGCCGTACCGCACCAAGCGCAGGAACTTGTGCCTGAGCGCGTCGCACAGCTGCAACCACAGAGAGAACGCTCACCACCCGCCGAGCGTAGCCGCAGCAAAGATCGGATCCTTTTTCTGATTTCTTCCCGCTGTCCGTCCCTGTTGTCTTGGTCGTCGTTAGGCACGGAGCAGGCTGCGAACAGGCCGAACAGGTAGGCTGCGAGGGCGGCGCTGCTTTGGTCGGTGCACAGGTGCAGGTCCCCGGCACCGGACAGCGCGTCGCCCAGCCACCGCACGAATTCCCAGTCAGTCTTAAAATCCGCGGCAGCACATACGCGGGCATGGCAGTACGATAATAGGTCCGTGCGGTCCGGTGGGTCGGTTAATAAGGGACGGGGGTAACGTACGCTTCGGCGTGCCTGCGCCTGGTCCTGGTCGGGCTTCTTCCGCGCTTTCTCCTCCTCCTCCCGCCGCTTCCGCTCATCTTCCTACTTCGCCTCCCTCTGCTTGGCCAGCTCCCCCTGCTGCATCTCCAGCTTGGCCAGCCGCTCTCCCAGCTGCTGGGATAACGCCAGCTGCTTGGCCGCCTCCCCCGCCTGCGTGTCCGCCAGTTGCTTTCCGCTATGCTCTCGCGGAGACTTAGACTGAGTCCCCACCGCGCTTATGCGGTCAGTCTTCTCCTTACTGTCCATCTCACTCTCCTCCTTCTCAGCTATTGGTGCCCGATAAGCATCGTCTTGGTCTATGCCAGCCTCCTTGTGGATGGGCGGCACCTCTTTGAAATCATCTTTCATCCGTTTTAACGCATCCTCAACGGATTCACCTTCCAATAAGATGGGATCATACTTAATCAGCCTTCTTACATTCACAATTTGCACCTTCCCTCTACCCCTGATCTTGTAGTTCAGAGGTCCAGTCTGTTCCATAATCTGATAAGGTCCTTTCCAGTGACTGAACAGCTTAGAGCTGACTCCTTTCGGGACCTGAGGATGGTACAACAGTACAATATCCCCAACCTGAAACTTAATCTGATCCAAGTGCGCTTGTGGCACCCCTTCAGCATCAGTCTTTCGGCGCTCCTCCTCTCTATGCGCCCTGACTATTTGTTCCGCCTCCATCTTCACTCTAAGTCTCATCCCAAACAACTCATCCGCATCCGCCCAAGTTTCTTTTGGGTGAAGGAGCGAAGTCTGGATATCAGGCTCACGCCCATATACTAACTGATATGGCGAGATTGAGCTCTTCGAGCCCCCTAACGCCGTAGAGTGTAGACAATTCATTGCAAACGCAAATGATGGTGCTGCCTCGACCCATGCTCTTTGATTCTCCTTCTTCGTGCAATACATCTTTAGTGAGGCTTTGAGGTGTCTGTGTACCTGCTCGATTTTCCCATTTGCTCGCGGATTATAGGCAGTAACATATTGCCATTTCATCCAGTAATACTTAGATAGTTTGTCGATGACATCGTTATTAAAGTCCGAGCCAGATCAGAACATATCTTTCTTGGTACTCCGATCTGTGAGATGATCCTATCGATCAGCGCCTCGGCCGTCGTCTTGCCGGTAACGTCTTTGACAGGGATGATCCACACATAGTTGGTGGCTCTGTCAATAGCCGTGAGGAGGTATTTGTAACCATCCTTCGATTCTGGGAAAGGTCCCACATGATCAATGTGTATAAACTCAAACATCCCGCATGAAGAGGAAATTCACCAATCAGGCCGAAATTTGCCTTCAGTGGTGTTTTGTTTATCTTGCACGGGATGCATGCATCCACCGCCTGATCTATCTCCTTCATTTTCTTCCACCAGAATCGCCTCGCTACGAACATGTGAGTTCGTTGTCGACCCGGATGCGCCAAAAGTGGGTAATTGTGGGCTGCGACAAATATAAATCGTCTTAGACTCTCCGGTACCCAAAGGGTCCATTTGTCCCGCTGTGACGCATAGCGACCGTGAAGGCCCTTGTACCACAGTAGACTATCTCTTCATCCCATCTCCTTCATCTGATCTTTGATCGCTTTCTTCATCTTCAGCTCATCCGGGTTCTGATATAACTGTATCAGTTCCTTAAACTCCGGATCTTGAGCCTGTTGTTGCCTCCACGCGGTAGGCGAGGCTATATGGATAGTACCATCTTCTAGCCGTACCCCGATTCTTTCCGGGTCATCGTCTAGGTCACTTCTCCGCTCTTGAGGAGGCTCCGCATAAACTTCCTGCGTCTCCTCTTCCTCTCTTATGTTCGCCTTCGCATTCTCATATACCTCATAGGACCACTCAGCGTCCTCCTGGGTATGTAGCTCACAACATATCCCGTGATCCGGGCCTTGTGGACTGTACCGTAGACATGTGCGGTCATATCGGACTCCACTCGCCATCTCAATCGCCTCAATGTGGCTGACCTCATACACCTTGTCGGTGGACAAGTCTTCCATCTCCACCGTGGACACCAACGCCGATACTTCTGAGTTAAACTCTAGCCTAGAGAGGCTATCAGCGACCACATTTCGCTTTCCCTGTAGATGGACCATTGTAAAATCGAAACAAGACAAGAACGCTTGCCACCGCGCCAGCCGTCCCGTCTGTTCATGATTCATCAACCATAACAAGTTTTGATGATCAGTTCTGACAGTAAATTGAGGTCCTCCCCACAAATACTCTCTGAGCCTCTTGAGGGCCCATACTACCGCCAACACCTCTCTTTGCCTTGTGCAATAGTTTCTCTCCGCCACACACAACTTCCTACTAATAAACATGATTGGGCGTAATTTCTTCTCCTCATCCTCTTGTTGTAATACAGCCCCAATCGCAAACTTAGATGCGTCTGTATCGACTACGAATTGTTTCGTAAAGTCAGGCATCGTTAACACCAGTCCTCCGTCTTTCGGGTCTTTGTAAATGAGATCTTTGAGCGCATGAAACGCTTGCAAAGCCTCTTCGTCCCACTTCTCAAAGTCTCCAAAATCTATCATTTTCTCCACTTTAGCCTGTGTTACACCCCAATCGGGTATAAACTGACTATAGTATTGCGCCATCGCAAGGAATAAGTGCAATTCAGTGCGGTTCTTTGGTATCGGTCGATTCATAATCTCCTCCCTCTTCTCTTTGGATATCGAGACTCGATTATGGGAGATCTCGTACCCTAAGTATGTCACACTCGTCTTGGCAAGTTGACACTTCTTTAGATTGCACTTCAGGCCAAAAGCTCCGATGCGCCTGAATATATCGGACAAATGATCGATATGCTCCTCCATTGTGTTAGAGTATACGATAATGTCATCGATATAGCAAAATGCATATTCTCCCTCCTTCTGTCCCCGCCTTCTCATAAAGCCTCCGTCAGACAAATCATCGTACTGACTGCTCAACATCTTCTGCATCGCCTTCTGGAAAAGTCCTGGGGCTTGCTTGAGACCCATCGGAAGCACTTTCCATTAGTATATTTCCATACACACCACAAACGCCGTCAGCCATCTGGACTTTTCCTCCAGTGGTATCTGCCAGAAGCCATTCTTAAGGTCAATGACTGAATAGAATTTTGCATTCCGCAGTACTGTCCTTCCTTCTGAGGCGAAGATAGCGGAGGAGCTAGCAAGACAACCGAGAATAGTGCCGAAGCCAGGAGGAGAATGGCGCCTGACAGTTAAATATGCTCGTGTTAACAAGGTGCTTGGAGAAGATAGAATCCTCTCCCGACATGTATACTCAAATTCGCCCTTCGTGGTGCCGGTGACGGCTCCGCACCCGGTATTTTGTAAATAACCGCAGTGAAATCTTCAGGCTTGACACCACCTGCATGTGGAGGGTCAAAAATTTCCTTGTTCGCCTCTAATTTGGCTTTTAAAAGCTCCTTCTCCTTCTCCGTGCCTACTTCTTCTTTCAATAGTTTCCGCGCCGCCGCTTGAAAATCTTCATCAGACATCTGCTTATGTTGCTTGAGGGGTTCTCTGTCCTCCTCCAAGCCTAAGTCCTCTTCCGAGACATCATCTAGGCCCGTCTTTTCATACGTGACCGTGTCCGGCTCATCATCTTTACCGAGCTCCACCAGCATGTCAATGAGTCTCGTGTATTGCAAAGGATCTTTACGGGTGTAAAAACCATCAAAGCATGTGAATGCTTGCGGTGCCAATTTCAACTTGTCGAGGTCTCTGAGCTTCCGCTTGTATGCACTGCTCTGCTCACGAGTTCCCATACGTTAAGCCACCACTAGCTGTTGCTTGCGAGAGGGTACCGGTATAGGATGATCAATAAGCCTGTCCCTTATTTCCTGCGCCTATATCGCCTTCTCATTATATGGCAGGATAATAGTATACGGCTTATTATTTTCGAATAAAGTCCGTAAGCATTTCTTCACTTCAGTTAGTGAACGCGGCCACGTGGGCTCGTCACCCCAGAAATCAGTAATAAAACTTTTAATAGTTTCTGGTGGAGTATCCTGGATTCGCCCCGTTCTCCTTGGTACAAACTCCTCCCTTTTTTCTTCTCCTACTTTCGCAATGGAAACAGTAATAGTATCTGTTAGTAATATGGAATCTGTTCCTACTCCTTCCGCGAATCTCGCCAACGACAGGCTTCTTTGTGCGACACATATAATCTCCTCCTTTCGCTTCTCGATTAAGTCATCAATGACAGTGCACACTTGGGATTCCCAATTGTCAGTCCAGGACAGTTCATCCGGTCTTACGACATGGGGGTGAACGTACACCTCAAGTGCCTCATGTGCGATGGCCATCTTTTTGTGATCCGTCGCTAGACTCAGATCATAAGCATCATAAGAGTCAGTAGCGTTGAAGTGATCAATATCGTTCTTTTCTCCTCTTTTTACTCCATATATCACTCGCCGTGTGGCGCAATCAATCACAGCCCCCATCGTAGCCAATTGGTCATACGATAGTAATATTGACCCGTGGTAACCGGGGACGACATAAAGGTCCATGGGGTATATTCGTGCGGATTTTAATTTAAAGTTCAGTGTGATGATTCCCGTGATGACCGTCCGGCTACCCACTCCCTTCAGAGTGCCAGTCGAATTTTTCATATTTCCGTCCACCCAGTCCCGGTATCGATTAAAAAACTTCCGGCCGACAATATTAATATTCGCCATCGTATCATTACCAACTTTTAATATTGTCTTCAATGTTTCACAATAAAGTTCCGTATAACACAGAGCATCGGGCCTGTGTATATTGGCTGCGAGAACAAGAACTTTACGTTCCAAATTTTGGAGTCTTATCTCTAAGTTTTTCAACTCCTCCTTCTTCTCCTCCTGCTTCACCTCATTAACATTTTTACTATTCTGCGGTACTGGTGCGTTTACTATTTGAGCGACATTGTCTTGTGGTACTTGAGTACACACATTGTCTTTTTGCTCGCCACCCGCCGCGACCGTAGACATTGAGTCTGTTCGTGGTTGTTTGCTTGGCCGAGGCGATACGTCTGCCATTGGCCTCCTCGCCTCCATCGCAAGTCTCGCCTTCCTATTTGCATCAGTTATCATTGGTAACCGTGATGTATGAACGGGTATGAGACTACCTTGGGGCTGCAGTCTCTGTGTACCCACATCTTTGTATTCAGATTGAGGAAGCGTTGGCACATTCTGCACAACAGCATTGGAAAGCACTGTGACTTTAGAGTTAAACTTCACAGTCTTCTCCTTCCTCTCTTCTTCCCCCTCCAGTCGTTCCACCACCTCGAAACGATTACATTGAGTAGTGTCCGGGTGGGATGACGTATCGGTCTCCGAGGCAGTGTTGTAGGCCTGAGCTCGACCGAAATTCGGGTTGGAGCTTGCCCATGAGCCTCCTCCTCCTCTTGGTGGGGGGGCTGGAGCTCGAACAGCTCTCCCTCCATAAGGGGTATATCCCCGACCTCCTCCTCTTCCTCTCTGAGGGGTTCCTTGCCACCTCGAGACTCCTCTCCATGTTCCTCCTCCTCGTCCTCCTCCTGCTCCTCCTCCTCATTCTCCTGCTCCTGCTCCTCCTCCTCGTCCTCTTTGAGAGGCCTTTAGGTTCTTTTGTCTCTCCCTTTCCTCCTTCTTCTCCTTCATCCTCTCCACATAGGCAATGATCGCCTGTCGTAACTCCTCATCATCACACATATTGGCGTAGCAACCTTCGTTCACAGCGGCAATCTGAAGCATGTTGAAAAGGCCCGGTTCCTTGCCTTCCGTCCTGCTTAGAAAATTTGCCCTTGCTGTTGGGTTCTTCATATCATGATTGAAAGAGCAGTCTCTGTTCTCCATCTGTGCCTTACACTGCAAGCCCGCGAACCACCTCCAACATGCGGTCTTCAGGTCTGGCTCTCTCTGTCTCTTCCAACCGGCAACTCTGTTTGTGTACGTGGCTTGTGCGCCAACAGGTACACCGCCTGCCTGTGCCGTATGTGCATCCGTGAGCGAGTCCATGTTTGAGCATGCACTCATCACTTCTTGAAACAGTGCTGGCGGAGCAACGCTTTGAACCGTATTTTCGAACACGTGTGTCTCGAGGAAGTTCTTGGACTTCACTGAGCTAAACGTCGAGCATTGTTGTATGAGCTGAGTAAGCTTACTCGGGTTAACTGTGTGTAACGCCGAGAAGAAATAGAGGATGATCGACTTGCGGCCATAGAATAGCCCATAGGAGGAAACTACCTCCGTAAGGGTCGCCGCCAAGCCAACAGCACTCCGAGGTTTGGGCACCCCTGATTCGGATTCCCATCGGATGAGGCGGTAGATTTTCTGGCCTACCAGTCTATCCCCATGACAGTATACCGGTCGGTCGATCGGGCCGTATACGTACGGGATATCATCCTTTTTCTGGAAGTATGCCACAAATTTCTCTTTCCTGCGCCAGTGTCGGGGTTGTTCAGGTGGTGGGCAGCGATGGTGTTGATAATCCATGTTGAAAGGTGCGGGGACGGGTTTTTTCTCCTCGACCCGGGTTTAACCCGTCGCTGTATTTATCGGGCTCGGTTTTATCCTTGCACCCGAACCGCCGCCAGAATTCACGGCGAGCCTTTAAGCGTCGCTTAGCTCGGTTGCGCTCAAACTCATCGCCACTGTCTTAAAGATTTCAAATCCTATGAGAGTACCAGTGCAGAGATGCTGGTATCCATGAGATTGAAAATATGAAATGAGTGTGGCCACCGCCGGTTCACACTGAGCGTCTAGGCCTGTTGCATTGTTTCTCTTAATCTCCTCCTTCTTTCTCAAAAACTTGTACTGTGTGTCAGATCAAATCCCTCCGAGACTAGAGATTGGTCAAAAACAGTAACAAGGGCCTCGTATTCCTGCGTTTCGTCGCAAGGAAAAGCCTTCATGCAGGCATTGATCTCTTTGAGCTTGCTCAAAAGCGAAGCATCAGAGTCTTTGTCTGAGCTCGTCTGAGCATATAGCATGAGACTTGCCACTCCTCCTTTCTTCCCCTTGAAGGCATTTATGATGTTCTGTCTGTCCTTCTTCTCCGTGTTTGTGACCACCACCGTAGTTGAGCCCGAGGGTGCAGGGGCTGGTGGGGCAGGAGCTGGTGGGGTCAAATATGTCGGAGGGTGTGTCTTTGCACCACTCACTTTTGCTTTCATTCTTTCCAGTCTCATCGTCTTCTCGAACTCCTCATTCTCTTTCGCCTTCTTCTTCTCAGATATTACCAGCTTTTGAGCATGAGTGATAAAGGCCACTAATTCAGAAGCAGATCTGAGAAAATTATATTTCTCCACATATTGGTCAACACCTGCTTTGTTGGCGACCGGTGGTGCGTTACTAAGTGATTCAAGGACAGAGTGATCCTTGGTAGGAATCCATCTCTTCCATGCCTCCTTGTGCAGTAACGCACCCATCAACAGTCTGATCTTGGTCAGAACTCTGTCGGTCTTCTCTAACTCATCAATCACAGGATGAGTTTCTCCTGCTGCCTTAATGCTTTTTCCCATCTCTGCCTTCCCCTCCTCCAAGGCCTTTATTTCCATTGTAAAAAAATGAAATATACCACTCGAGTTTTTCGAACCCAGATTGGTCTTCATTTTTGTTACATCGACTGCCTCCTGACCAGTCGCGAGGAATCTGGCCGTTGCTCTTGGGTTTGTGTACTGGAGGTAACCCTCACATCGTGGGCCGTATGTACGTTCCCAAATCAGGGTTTGAGTGTACACCCCAAAGATAGCATCGAGTAATTCAAGGTGGGTGTGTGTGTCCCCAAACTTGATATGCTGTATCTTCTTTCTCTCTTCTGGATCAGAGACCAGTTTGCCGAGGAGCTGTGCTGTGTTTGATAATAGGATATAGACATCCTTTTTAGCACGACTTTTCTCTCTTCTTTGATCCTGAGGGATCCACACATAGGTATCCTTCTCTACCCCCATCTTGTTATCAAACTCTTTTTTAGTGAGGTCATAGTGGTCTTGCACCCACTGTTGTTCCTCCACTGTGATCTCCTCTCCATCACTATGAATCAAGTCGATCATTTTTCGTCCTCCTCCTCCCGTGTAGGCAGGTGGTAAGGGATTACCATATGCTCCTCCTCCTCCCGTCTCTTCTTGTTCAAATCCTCCTTCATCTTCGTCTCCTCCATATCTTCCTTCATCATCCCAGCCCTCTTCTACTCCTTCTCCTACTCCTTCATCTCCTCCTCCTCCTCGTCCTCCTACTCCTCCTAGTCCTTCATCTCCTCCTCCTCCTCCTCCTTTATTCAGTCCTCTTCCTCCTCCTCCTCCTGCTTCTTCTTCTTCTCTTCTTTGTTCTGCCTCCGAGAATTCACTCACTTCGGCTGTCTCTGTCGACATGATGTCGTAGTAGTGATCAACAGGAGGACAGTGTCAGCTCCTATGTTTGGTTTTTGTTCGTTTGTGTTCTGTTCCTCCTTCAGTCGATTGACTAGTGAAGAGAGAAACTAATAGAGAGGGTAGAGTGAGATTCCCTGTCCTCTATGAAACACTGTTTGTATGTTTGTTTTTGTTTAAGAAAAATAGTCTTTGAGACTTTCTCCGATTTCTTGTTCTCCTTACTCAGATTACTTTCTCCTCCTTCTTTTCTATATTGTATCTAGTATGAGGCACTTGGACCTACACACAGATAGTAATAGAGAAGCTAGAAAAGCTCTCCTTGAGAAGTCGACAGTCGGTCGGATAGGTTCTCAGACCTACCTTTAGAAAACGATCAGAGAGCTGCAAAAATACTCTGACGTATGTGTGAGATAATGCAGATAAATGCACAAACTAGAAGGGTAGAGTGTTGTGCTCCTGTCCCTATGCTTGTTTGTGTTTTGTGTGTGTTCCTTCACTCCTCTGTCCACCTCCTTCTTGGTCTCTGTGTGAACAGCAAGAACGACAGAGAGTTTGTATCTGATGTCTCCTTGTGAGCACACAGATATGGATTGGGCTAGAGTGTACGAGACACCTGCTTGAGACCAATCAAATTATTTGTTTTGTGAAAGAGTTATGAGGGAGCTGTGTTGGATTATTTGTTTTCGTCTGACGTCCCCGTGTGAGACAGGTCAGTGAAATTCACTCTGTTGCCTGTGTGGCAAAGCAGAAAGAAATCACCCTAGTGATGTGGACTCCAAATGTAATGTCCCCAACGATAGCTCGTAAAAAGTCGGTAATACAACCAAACACAGTCCTCAAAAGATGAGAATGATGTCTCGTTATATTAGCTCAGTGAAGCCAAAAAGGAAAACGGCAACAGACCAGGAATAAAATGGCATTAGGTCCAATCCGGACAAATAATACTGAAAAACAAGCTGGTGCACCTGTCACCAGGAAAAGGTACTTTTTACCGGCTATCCGGGGGGTGATGCCTACACTGGCGAAGAGAAAGCAGGCATGTCCGTCGCAGCCACGGCCGAAGAGACAAGTCCGGAATAGAGCAGGCCGCAGTAAATCTTATTAATTTGCCGAGACCGCTTGCCGAGACAGCAAACAACATATTGTACAAGGAGGAGGAAGTACTGGCAACAATCTCCCCTCACTGACGACAGACTCAAACAAAGAAAACAAGGACAATCATCCTTTGCCTGTGGACAATACTCACCCAAAAGGACCATGGCAATACAAAGACTGCAGAGAAGGAGGACGCGGCGAACCTCGAAAAGAGAATACAGATTTTAGGACATAAGCTTCTCGTATTGGCCTTAAAAAGTCATCGACCAGACGCTTTATGCTATATGATTTTTTGTGAAACATTAAATCATGATACCTTTATAAACGTTGGTAATGATACAATGGCGAATATTAATATTGTCGCCCCGGAAAATTTACTACAAAACACCATGCGTGGTTAGAAACTAATATGAAAAACATCATCTGGCACCTTGAAAGGAGTTAGTAGTCGGACTGATATAACGGGTATCATCACTTTAAATTTTAAGTTGAAATCCGGACGAGTATATCGAGTGGACTTGTACGTTGTCCCCGAATACCACGGATCTTTTCTTTTGTCGTACCGTCGGCGACCAACTGGCGACAATGAACGTAGTGATTGATTGCGCCGCCAAAAGAGTCATATACGGCGTAGAGCCAGGAGAAGAATATACTGTCGACTCTCTCCATGCTATTGACTCAATCAACGAGGCCCTACACCTAGGGGTAGCATCGGAAGGGAAACAGGTGGCCATTACACACGCGTATGAGGCATATATGCCAACCGACGCTGTGTCTAAAGATGGTTCAACCCTGTCAGATAAGAGAGAGGAGGAGGTCTACACGGCTACAATCCCTACACAATGGGATAAAAAGTCGATAGACGATCTCATTGAAAAGAGGAAGGAGGAGATTATATGCATGGGGAAAGGTGCCCATCGTTGACGAGATTTGGAGAAGGAGCAGGGGCCGCTGTACTGATATTACCGACGGGTATTGTTTTCACGTAATGGTGGAAGAGAAGGACAGACAGGAGTTTATACCGAGGAGAAGGGGACGACTCCCTGATATCCCGGCAGATATTAAAAGCTTTATCACTGAATTCTGGGGTGACGAGCCCACGTGGCCGCGCTCACTGACAGAAGTGAAAAAGTGCCTGCGCACTCTTTTTGAAAACAATAAACCATATACGGTTATACTCCCTTACCACGAGAAGGCGATATGGGCGCAGGAGATACGTGACCGGCTTATTGATCATCCGATACCGGTACCCTTACGGAAGCAACACTTAGTGGTGGCTTGTCGTCTCGGGACTCGTGATCATGAGCAGAGCAGTGCATACAAGCGGAAGCTCAGAGACCAGGACAAGTTGAAATGGATTCCTCAAGCATTCACATGCTTCGATGGTTTCTACACCCGGAAAACTCCGTTACGATACGCGAGATTAATAGATATGTTAGTAGGTCTGGCAGAGGACGACGAACCAGACACTGCCACATGTGAAAAAAACGGGAATGGACGATGTATCGGAAAAAGAGTTGGGCTTGGAGGAGGACAGACCACCCCTCAAGCATCACAAGAGCAAGTCAGAAGAGGAGTTTAAGGCGGCGATAGACGAGAAATTGGAAGGAGGAGCAGATACGGAGAAAGAGAAAGAGGTTTTGAAGGAGAGAATGAAGGCGAACAAAACGATTTTTGATCCCCCTCAAGCGGGAGGTTTCAAGCCGGAGGACTTCACCGCGGTTACTTGTAAGATACCAGGTGCTGAGCCTTCCCCGGCGCCACGACGGGCAAATCTAAGCATACATGAAGCAAAGATCGCGGAAGAACAAGCACGACAGTTACTCGATGAAAATTTCATTGAGAGATCGACATTTCCAATAGTTTCCCAACCGAGACTGGTGCCTAAACCGGGAGGAGAGTGGCGTTTAACTGTTAACTATGCCCGCGTCAATAAAATTTTAGAGGAGGAGAGAAATCCATTACCTACTCTTGAAGAAGGAAGGAGAGTACAGCGGAACGCCAAGCTATACTCAGTCATTGATCTGAAGAATGGCTTCTGGCAAATCCCACTGGATGAAAAGTCGAGATGGCTGACTGCATTTGTAGTAGGACAGGATAAACAGGCAGCTAAAGTGCAAGCTAAGTATGACATATTTGGAAAATAATAATTCCTTTAGAACTATTGAAGATTATGATGTGTTTGAACATTAAAAAAAAGAAATTTTGAAAAAAATTAAAAATCCGACCGTCACAACCGTTTTTTCACAGTTTTGCACGTATTTTGCTTTTTTTTTGTACGAAGGTGTCAAGTCGTTGTTTCGGTTTGTCTTTCCATGAAAATACACAAAATATTATTAATTTATTTTGATTTTATCATATTAAACATAATTTTGAAAAATTCAACAAATTTGAAAATATAACCGTTACAATAAATTATTGTAACTTAAGCCTACTGTAGACGGAGGCTACTTGCCACTCACTTGTACTAGCTATACATACTCACCGATTACTTGAAGTATGCATTAAATTAAATTAATATGAGTTTGCTTATTCAAAATTCAAGTTCAAATTCAAATTCAAAATCAAAACTTTTTTGACGCAAACACTGTTTTACTAACGAAGTCTTCGCCTCGCCTGTCTTAACCTGCCCCTTCGAGGGGAAGATTCGCGGCGTCGCCGCGGAGGAACTGGAGGCAAACCTAGCTCCTGAGGCCACCAGAAGTTCGCATTAGCTGGTTCGGCTAAAGTGTTCAAAACAGTTCGAGCACCAGCCTTAGTAACAAAACGAAAAAGTATGGGTTGTTCATGGCGGAAGGTTCTGATAAACACTTTGCCGGGTGTGTCAGTGAACTGAAAATGATGATATTTGTAAAGATCAGGAATTGATTGCACTGGATGCCGGAACCTTTCATCTCTGTCAATTACATTTTGAAAATACAAAGGCTCAGAGTTGGAAAGTTTGGTTTGGATTAACCAACCAAGATCCCTGGCGGTTTCCCAAATCCAGTCGTCATGGAAGGCCATGTAGGCCACCATTTGAGCAATCTTGCCGGCGTGTGAGTCAGCCAAGCCTTTGCCATGATGTGAAGGCCAAAAGTTCCAAGAAAAATATTCAAGCCAAGGATGCTTTGCCCTTGCAAGGCTAGCCTCTGCAAGTGAACATCTTTGCTTAAAATGCTTCCGGCCTCCGTCGGACCATTCAATGACTCTTGTTTTACCCAGCGGATTGATAACCCTAGTCAAAATATCAGATTGCCACTTCCGGTAAAAAAAAAAATCATTATTACCTTCCTTGTCTTCGTGATGGGGGAGGGTGTCGATATATTTCCTTTTGATTCCCCCTTTCCCATCCCCCATCAAAAGGACTGATATCAAATCGTTAATATCTTTTGTTTTTCCTCCCCCCACACTCATCCTGGAGAAATCAATAACCATCAGAACATATCTCAAGTCCTGCCTGACCAACTCAAGATCATCATCGAAACCTTTCATATTTTCTTTCGCATTCAGGTGATGCTCGTTTTTTTTTTATCGTTTCAATGAGCTTCGCCAACTCCTCGAAGTCTTCGTCTTCTAGTCTCCTCTCTCTTCGTTCTTGTTGTAGCTCTGCTAATCTTTCTGTTTGCTGTTTGTGCCCCCTGCAATGGGGGCACTTTCCCCAAACTTTATTATGTCTGCACTCCACCCAATATTGGCTGTGAAGGCAAGTCCAATCTGCTCGACTGGGGGGGGTGTACGAGACGCTGGGAGAACAGACGAATGAGGAATTGACGTACTTGTTTTGCCCAGAAGTCCCGAACGGCGGCTAAATTCATACGCCCCTGCCGTTGGTTTTCAGTAAGCGCAGGTGTCCTAATAATTATTAATGATTATTTTTACTCAGTAATACTGATTGAAAAAAAAACACTTGGAAAGTTCAGTAATAGTTACAACATCATGCCATGCTGTTACAAAAGCATGGCATGAAATTGTAGCTTAAAAGGGTGTGGCCAGGCAACAAACCTGGCCACGGGTGACTGTGTGACACTGACAGTGTGTTGAGAGGCGGGAGGGCGCGGGTACCGATTGCCATGCGGACACAGAGGAACCAAAAGCTGAACCAACTGATTTCCCTCTCTGACTTGAGGCGGACGAACACAGCCACAATCACGCTCGACAATTTGCATGCGTTTTTCCATAAAGCGATCCCAGCCCCTTTGGAATTCTGCGAGCTTTTGCCTCAATTCCTGATCCTCGTCAAAGAAGAAAATATTTTTCTGGAGGCGCTTGGGCTGATCGGCTAATTGCGGGCTGATTTCGTAAGACATGACCCGGAGAGTTGCAAACACGTTCTTTGCGCGGGGAAGGGCGGTGCGGTTGCTGCAGACATGGCTCCTGCCGAGGTGGTACACAGGCGGATCGCAGGCTTCGCACTTCAAGACTCCAGACTCACCGGCCTCATATTCAACTGCTAGCTGAGCCTGCGTTCGGCGCAACTTCTGCTTGGGCTGATGGACGTGCGGCTGACCTGACTTAATCGCTGCAGAAATTGCCTACAGAAACAAAAAAAGGTGAGACAGCGCAACAACAAAGAGAGAGGGTACCGGTATGATTTGTTTCCAGTACACTGGAAAGCTGGCGTAGTTTTCGTACACCTTGCTCTCCGTTATTACTTCAACAAAATTGTACCCGGAACGGAGGTGACGGTCGTGTGAAGGGTGGTTTTTGGTCATGTAATACTCGCTACCGTAACTATCCATACCTAGCTGAATGGGGATAGGATCAGAATCAATAGGTGTGTTCTCAAAGCTCGAACCGGCAAAGGCACGAAGGGCAGAGAGAGAAGGGAGAGATAGCCAATTCATAGAAGTTTGCGTTAGGTTGAAATATTGCTGTACCTCTCCTATGATTGCGCGAATGTGGGGTGGAACTGTGGAAGGACAAAAAGATTTTATGCCTTGGGTATCCTCCAAAATTCTAACTATTGCAAACCCCACTTTGCTAGCTCAACGATAGGCAAAGAATCCTCACTGAAACGCTTACATGCCTGCCCCCCTAACGATTCTAAAATGACGTCAATAAAAGAAAGTTTGGCTGTAGGATTATGTGGGCGGCGAATGTTGCTTTTTGCTTCCTCCTCAAACGACATACAAAGGCCCTCCTTTTCGTCGCCCCGCAGCTCATGCAAGGCCAAAAATTGCTGTTTGGACTCTTGCAACGCTGCTGGGGCAGAAGACGAGGAGGGTCGTTGTAAGTCGGTCGAGGAGGAGGAGGAGCAACGACTTGACAAATCAGGTTTTTGTTGCCCAAAATCGAACATCTGACGGGCCTACACCACACAAAAAAAGAAGAAAATGAGATGGGCAATAAGCTAGATAGACATGCCCAGGCCCAAAGGCACATAGCAAAGCATACCCTGGCAACATATGAAGCTTGGTTCAGAGGCGACTTTGCAAAAACCCGTTTGTCCTTTTGGACATTGCCGTCTGAAGCAACAAGAAAGAAAACAAAAAAACAAAAAAGGGAATAGTGAAAGGAGGGTGTGCATGGACGTTGGAAAGCACAGGAAAGGGCAAAGACGAAAAAAAAGTCACAAACAAACAGGGAACGAAAACTCGACAAAAGACATGACAAACGCCCAGTTGTCTCTGGGTGGTAGAAAAAGTGTCAAGAAGTGTTGACGGTTGGGAAAAAAAGGCAGCCAAACTGTTGGCGACTTCGACGGACCATAAAAAAACCGGCTTTTGGGGCTAACTGCTACTTTTCCCCAAACTTCAGTGCGCAATGGGGACAAATCTTTGGCGGTTTTTGGCCTTGGTTTCGGAGAGGCCAATTTTGTTGTGGGTGTTGTGTCAACTCAAAGGACTCGAGAGTTTGCACAGTATGTCGGCTGGCGACGATGCCCAAGCTATGGCAGCAGCCAATAATGCAGAACAAAACGGATCTGGCACAGGTTCTCAGATTTTTTTTGTTGTTGTCTTTTTACTTTTCGAACTTTTTTGATCTTGTTGTTGTTATTGTTGGAGACGGCCCAGCTGCAGTCTTGGACGCTGGGGTTGGCGGGCTGGATACCACTCCTATCAACGCTGTCTTTCAAGCATCAGCTGCAGGGCCCGGGGAAGCAGCAGACCCAAACAACGATGAAATTTTCTTGGAGAATCGTTATTACCCTTGCGTTTTGAAGGTCACGTTTTTGAAGAAAGAAAGTCGGCTGAAGCAGGTCGCGGAGCTGAAGGGTCTCGGCGAGCGTTTCCTCAGCCTCAGCGTTGGAGCCAAGTATAAAATCGGCACTCGTGTGCAGGTGCTCATGAGTGCATTGTCCCAAAATTTTTTTTTTGTTTTTTTCCTTGGTAGGTGGAGCTGTGTAATCCTGGAGATGTGGCATTGTTCCGCCCTGGCCGTACCAACGAGAACGGTGAACAACTGCGCAGAGCTTGGGATTTCAGTGAGGAGGGGGCGAAGTTGATATCTGGAACTCCGGATGGTGAGAGGCTCGTGCACTTAGTTGAATGCATGTTAAATGGAATGAAACTTTCTGTTGGAATGTGGTTTTACTTTATCCGCTCGTACACCAGCGCCCAGTCAGTTGCAAAGCAGTTGGAGCATGTCGATACCCATGTAGCATTGGCCAGGTTGCTTGTCATTTCCGAGAGGGTGGTGCCCAACACAAACCACACTTACGTTCATTTTCTGTTTGCCTACAAGAGGGAAAATGGCTCTGTGCGTGTAACTGTCTGCACTAATGAATGGGTTCATGGCGTGGTCCCCGAACCTTTTCAAACCTTTTGAATGCAAATAAGGATGCATTGTTGCCGTTTCACGGTGGAGTCCAAATCAATTCAAGAGCAGTTGGTCACAGTTGCTGCGAAGCTGCTTCAGAGTTCTGAGCAGCAGTTGGAGCGTAAAGCAGAACAGGATGTTGCACCGTCTCAGGGCAACGCTGAGCTGCTGGAACAGCTTGTCAAAGCGAAGGCAGAGCTAGTGTCAGCTAAGTTCAAGATCAGCGAGCAGGATAAGGAAATTGCGAAGCTTAAGTTGGAGGACGAAGACGCAAAAAAAATTGTTGATAACACACTTGCAGCTTTAGATGAGGAAAGGAAGGCGAAGCTCTCAATTGAAGCCAAGCACAAATACTTTATCAGCCAGCAGCTTGTAATCAAAGGCAACGTGACGAGGCTCAGGAAGCCTTGCAGCGTGAAGTAAATGACGAGCTGGAGGCAAAAGTTCGAGCTGAAGCAGAGGCAAAGGAATTAGCTAAACAACTAAAAAATATGACCCGGGTCTTTGTCTTTGTTTTGTTTTAATTGTTAAGTTGTGTTATTGCAATCGAACACGCGCAACAAAGAATCAAAAACAGCACAAGCCCAGGTTATATTGTATTTGCATCTTTGCACTCATTACTATAAATATACATATGTTGTGCAGGAACTTGCCACTGCTAAGGAGAGGGTCGCGGAGCTGGAGGCTGATATCCAAGTAGCCAAGGCTGCGGCTGAGAAGACAGCGCTTGGGAAGTCGGAGTCTGAATCGAACCTCAAGGAGGCTGTGTATAACCTCGAGTTGTCGAAGGCAAAGGCTAGCCAGCTCAAGGCGCAGCTCAAAGCAACCATGCAGGAGTTGGAGTCCGTGAAGGCTCAGAGGGAAGTTTTGAAAATGCGCTCAGGTATTTTTTCTTTATTTATTTGCGATCTCATTGCTCTTCTTGGTTTGTTTTGCTAGGAGCCGGCTATCCTCATCGCTCGCTGTCAGAGTCTTCGTCGTCGCCTGCCCCCGCATCCAAGTACTACAAAAAATACAATAAGAAAAAATGCAAGCACGAAAAACGAGAGCGAAGCGAATCATCATCCAGCGACAGTGAACATCACAAGCATGCGAGCCCTGCATACAGTTGCAAGCGCAAAAAGGCGAGCCGAGAACATCATTACGTGTAAAACTGAACTTCAACTTTTTTATAGTTACAATTTCGGGTCGCGCCGCTTTGGCATGAAGTTATAGCTACCAAGCTACAGTATGGTTTTTTTCAATTAATTTAATATACTTTTCATGATTATTAATAATATTTCAATAATTAACAATATTTCAACCCTTTTTGTTGTGTATGTGATAGATTCGAAAATAACCGGATGTGGCATCGTGATTTACTCGCACCCGAAAAATTCCAATCGCCACCAATGAAATTTTTAGTTTTACTGTTTATTATTTTATTATTGCTGAACTTATATGGATTTCTATTTATATTAGCATCATTTGCTTGATTGTAATCAATAAATCATGATGAAAATATGAAAGTAAATTTGCCACTCTGACTCTGAAAATCGGACTCACGTGACCGTTAGGTTCAATTCAAAACTTGAAAATTTATTTTGAAGTTTGAATTTAAATTGTAATTGAAATTAATACTATTAAAATGAACTAAATAGATTGTTTTATCTGTATTTTGACGTAAAATAATGTTGGAAAAGTTTCAAGACTAAGATGAAATGAATAATACATAGTCAACGGTAATGTTAGTAATACAACTTGAATTTTTCAAGTCAAAATTTGAATATTGAATGAAATTTCAATTAATATCAAGAAAGCTACAGAAAGAATATATTTCCGATGAATTTTAATGTAAAAACAAATCGAAACAACGACTTGACACCTTCGTACAAAAAAAAGCAAAGTACGTGCAAAACTGTGAAAAAACGGTTGTAACGGTAGGATTTTCAATTTTTTCAAAAATTCTTTTTTATTATGTTAAAATAAATCATAATCTTCAATAGTTCTAAAGGAATCATTAATTTCTAGATAGGTCATACTTAACTTGCACTTTAGCTGCCTGTTTATCCTGTCAGGAATGGAGATATATCAGTGGAAAGTGCTTTCGATGGGACTCAAACAGGCCCCGGGACTCTTTCAGAAAGCGATGCAAAGCATGCTGAGTAGCAAATATGATGACCAGACAGAGGGAGGTTTCATGCGGAGAAGAGGACAGAAGGCGGGAGAGTACGCATTTTGTTACATCGATGACATTATCGTGTACTCCAATACGATGGAAGAGCACATCGACCATCTGACGGACATGTTCAGGCGTATCAAACTATTTGGCCTGAAATGTAATTTGAAGAAATATCAACTCGCGAAGACAAGCGTGACATATCCGACTACGAATTGCTTCGAGAAGTCGGGCATCATCAGCACGAGTCCGCCATCCTTCGGATCTTTATAGATGAGATCTTTGAGCGTATTGTACGCTTCTAAAGCTTCATCATCCCACTTCTCAAAATCACCGAAGTCGATCATCCTCTCCAACTTAGCCCGAGTTGCACCCCAATTGGGTATGAACTGGCTATAATATTGTGCTATCGCAAGAAATGAGTGCAGCTCTGTGCGATTCTTCGGCCTCTGCGGGTTCATGATCTCCTCCCTCTTCTCTTTGGATATCGAGACTCTGTTGTAAGAGATTTCGTACCCTGACACAGACGCATCAAAGTTCGCGATCGGCGCAGTCTTACAACAGGAAGATGAGGAGAAAAAATTGTACCCGATCATGTTCATAAGTAGGAAGTTGTGCTCGGCGGAGCGAAACTATTGTACGAGACAGCGAGAGGCACTGGCGGTGGTCTGGGCCCTCAAACTTTTGAGAGAGTATTTATGGGGGGGACCTCGGTTTATAGTAAGGACTGATCACCAGAATTTACTATGGCTGATGAATCATGAACAAACTGGCCGTCTAGCGAGATGGCAGGCATTCTTGTCATGTTTCAATTTTACGGTGGTCCATCTACCCGGCAAGCGAAATGTTGTCGCTGACAGCCTCTCCAGGCTAGAGTTTCACTCAGAAGTGGCAGCTCTCGTATCGTCAGCAGAAATGGAGGATCTATCCCCAGACTGCACATACGAAGTGCATCATGAGAAGTTGGGAGCTCTTATGGGCAGGGTGGCTAGCCCAAGACTCGATCTTGATGCTGGTATAGTTTTTTTGGAATTCACGCAAATATTTGCGTTAGGGAAGTGTCTTGAATGCCAAATTTCCTTGATTTTTTGGCATTTTTTTGCACCCCCCATCGGAATAAATCATGGTTTGTGGGAATCAGGAGGAGTTGGGAGCTCATATTAGCAGGGTGGCTAGCCACAGACTCGATCTTGATGCTGGTCTAATTTTTTTGGAAATCACGCAAATATTTGCGTTAGGGGAGTGTCCTGAATACTAAATTTCCTTGTTTTTTTGCAGTACTTGCCGGTGCCTCCGATAGAAGTATTAACTATTTGCATATCGACATAGAACTAAGGGAGCGTTGGATGGTTAACTACATTTACTATTAGTAATCAGTGCTTTATGAGTGGGAAGTAATTTATTCGTATAGTCGAACTTATGATGACAGTGCCACGGTAGTTCTAGTCAACTTACTAACAGTAACGGGGGTAACGGTCTATATTTGCATTCAGGATTGGACAATAATCATTGTGTAATAATCAAGTTACAGTCGTGCGGACTTTTATTCAGTTTCGTTATATATTAATACTACCTCAGAGTCTGAGTTTGTCAGTTCTGCTATCTACTTGCGGAGTAAAGTGTCGATTAGCATCGCGGCTTCTAACGAAGTCTCTCAGCAAACCGGAGTGTAAAAGGTATTAGTTTAGTGAGTGACCTGGTAATTACCTAATCAAGTGAGACTAGCCGCCGGAGCCCAAAACAACCAAGGCAAACACCAGCCAATTCAAGTTCCCGTGCAATGGTTCGGGCTCAGAACGATAGTACTGATATTCCGATCTAAAAAATGTAACGGTCACTATGATTAGTAATATGAGAGTCAAGTATCGTTACCCGGTTAAGAGGGTTATTATTATTAACTTCCTCTTGTTGTGTCTGGGTTGACACAGGGGTATATTATTAATAAGTACTACTGCGGCACATACTTAAGTTTACCTATCTGCGCCTACACAGAGAAAATAGGTACTGTCCTTGGGGTGAGCCGGTATCACTAAATACAATTGATTGATAAAAGCGTCAAATGGATATACCCACTCTGTCCACATCAGCGGATTGATATTAATTATTCATTTTGGTGATCCAGCCGCATAACACTGCTAAATACATGTAATACTTCTTGGTATATGAACTATTACCTAACACTAAATTTCTCCATTACTAGTATTATTAAATAATCCAATAGAATTATTACCAATACCAAATGGAAATTAACCCTAGCTGGTAAAGTCACAAATGGAGAGTGATCACATGATGGTTCTGGAAGGCCAGGTCCAACTAGTGATACCTAGCAGCCGCATCAACGGTCAGTCAAGGCTGCCCACCTCGTCTTGTGTTGGCACGACAGGGCCGTCTGTACCCATACCCACCGGTGAGTCGAACTCCGGAACCCAGCTGCTAGCGCCCTCTCCAGACGGTTCTGCTTTGTCTAGTGGTTTCTGCACTTGCTCAGTTTCCGAGGACCTGTCCAGAGGGCGATCACATATTCTACACTTGAGTTCGTGCAGGTCATTATGAAAGGTGCAGCTGGGACACTCCAGGAACGCACCCTGGGTTGGGGGCTCGTGGGCAGGGGTGGCAGCTGGTACAGCACGTTGAGAAGAGCGCGCGAACGAGTAGACGGACGCAGATATACGCGTGGGATTCTTAGGCCCGGCAGCCCGAGAGATCTGAGGGGTTTGCTTGCAGGGCGTTCGTGGTTGGGATAGGACCTCAGCCAGAGCCTTTGCTGCGTCTCTGTTGGAGACGTTGTACTTGCGCTGATCATGGCTACCGTGAAGGTCCAATAGCAGTAAGGCAGGGTCCGCCAGCACTAGCAGAGAGACGTCGGACGTAACTTGCGCATCAGTCGCCTTCTTGATGGCACTGCGGGGTAAGTCCTCTTGTACTTGTCGGCCCTTCACTTGCAAGAAACGTTCATTGGTCACCAGCCAGCCCTCAGGCTTCTTGCCTCGATGGAGCAAAAGCTTTTCACCTGGAGCCAACGTCAAGACGCGCCAGAGCTCCAAATCAGCCTGGATGCGTGTGAGTTCGATTTCTTGATTGGCCTGCGCTGCGACTGATTTGACTTCGCTGCGCGATGGATCATAATGGCACAAATCTTTTCTGAGGAGCTTCGCCAAGTAAGCACAGACTTTGTTACTGGCGACAGTGAGGGCGGCTTCGCTACCATCCTGAAGCGTCATGCTCAGACGTGCCTTGGAAGCGGTCATCCCTCCGATGTGCCGAAGAGCCCTCACGTCCTCCCTCCAGACACTTAATTCCAGCTTACCTTTCTTGATGGCGGCAATTCGATAGGGAGTCAGTATAATACAATTTCCCATCAATGCCTGCAACTCTGCTTCCTTTTTGTCGGAGGCACGCTTAGCCATGAGTTCTTCCAAGTCATGGAGTTCCTCCTCCTCCTTGCGCTTCTCCTCTGTTGTCTTGACGTGAGTTCCTTCTTTACCTTTGACATCCTTGCCGATCAGGCCCATATTCTTGTACACCAACTCCACAGCTTCCCCTGGCTCAAACTTAACGTATCCTGCGGTGGCTAGCCGGTCGGTCAGATTTAGCTCCTTGATGGAGTCACCGTACAGCGCCTCGTGCGGGATGCCAGATTCTTTCTCCAGTTGCAACGCAGCATTCATCTCCTTCTTGCCCTCGGTGAAGTTTTTGTACGCCCCTTTGAGGCCTGCGCCCGTCGCCACGACGCCACCAGCCACGCCTCCAACAAGCGTGATCGCGCCACGCCCGATCCCGGCCAGCGGAGAGGCGACCGCACCCTTGATGTCGCCCTTGCCCAAAGAACGCACAGAATCCACCACCCCACCCACGATGTGCCCCGCGCCCAATACCATGCTAGCCCCCAACACTGCGGCACCTGTGCCGACACCCACAAGTGGCGCACCGATGCTGCCCTTGACTGCCTGTTTCAGCCCGTGCGCCTTTGAGGGTGCAGCAGGCTTCTCGCCCTCTTGGTAGCCCCTGCACAGATATATGTATGGATATATATATATATATATATATATACATATATATATATATATATGTACACGTGTACATACGTTCATACATCTCTTTATCTGCATATATTAATTAATTAATTAATAATAATGATAATAATATGTATGTATGTATCGTCTGCCCATTGCTGAGCCAAAAGGCCATGTGCATCCAGTCCTCCATTCCATAAGGAAAGTCTCCGCACCAATCGGTGGAATAAAGGAAGTGACGGCATAGAACATTACTCTGGGAGCTTTATACCAATCAGCCCATGGAAAGGGACCAATAGTAATAATAATAATAATAATAATAATAATAATAATAATAATAATAATAGACTTATCAGTCAATTGGCCTTTGATCCTGTCGGACATGTGCCTCCATTGGTAGCGCGGGGCCGTTCGGTGACGCGGCTCCGCTCCAAAGACTCGACTGGCGAATAATAATAATAATAATAATAATAATAATAATAATAATAATAATAATAATAATAATAGTGCGTGCTTCTCTGTCAATGGCTGATGCATTTCTGCACATGCGCCTCCATCGTCTCACCCGTGAGGGGAGTACGAAGAATTGACGATAAGCTCTAATGACACCCCCGCAAGGGAAGTTCCAACACTTCCAGACGGGCCGGTATGTTCAATGAAAATACTGGTCCAGAAATAGACCGGTATGTTCAATGAAAATACTGGTGGCACCGACGGGAATCGAACTGGCGACAGGGCCCAGATGGTAGAACTTGACCACTGGGCTATCACGGTGTCCAATAATAATAATAATAATATTATTATTATTATTATTATTATTATTATTATTATTATTATTATTATATGGGGGGCACCAATACATGGTTGGGTGTCACCGCCACACGGCGGGGTTGGGGCCGTTGGCAGCTTGTTATGAGGGGTACATAATCAGTGCTCCACTGATTCATGAGACGGAAACTTTACTGAGAGAAGCTCTCTCACCACGCTCACGGCTCTTGGCTCGGGGTGGCCTCTGGTATCACTCGGGGTGCGGGGGGTGGGGGTTATCTGAGGGAGGGGGTTGGGCTCAGTGGGTCACTGGACAGGTTGGTTAACTAAACTACTGTCGGTATGAGTGGGAATGAAGGCGACAGGCTCCACACATTTCCACAAGCCTTGAAATCACTCAACTGCCACAGTAGCGACTGCCTGGACGCGGGGCTCCTGACTCACCCTCTCTCCCAGAACCCCTCGTGCTCACTTTGCGGATGCCATGGGGATGCTCTGGCGGAGGGTCGGGACGTGTTGGGTGCATGTGACCGGGCCTGTCACTTAGTGTTCTCGGTAGATGACTCTTTTGTAGCTTCTATCGGACGCAGGGTGGCTTGCCACGACACCTCAATGATGCATAGTACGTCACGTCTCTGGCCTGGTTACGGGGGCGGGTAACTGAGGCGGGTTCCTGAAGGCTGGTTACGGAAGCTATGTTATTGTTGTTGGGTTCCTGGCTGCTATGTTATTGTTGTTGGGTTCCTGGCTGCTATGTTATTGTTGTTGGGTTCCTGGCTGCTATGTTATTGTTGTTGGGTTCCTGGCTGCTATGTTATTGTTGTTGGGTTCCTGGCTGCTATGTTATTGTTGTTGGGTTCCTGGCGGCGTACATGTTTATGCTTTTTTAAGGGTTGAGCTTTAAATAACCCCACTCGGGTCTTCTTTTATCGAGCTCACCACTCGGTGGATGGAGGCCTGGGGTAGACTTATACGATGTTTTTGATGCTAGGTTCCGTCTCCAGGGATTCGACTGGCATCGCTGCTTTGCCTCACCGCACTGCCTCACCCACACATCCACGCTGGCACACTGTTTCTCCTCTTGCTCTTGTACCTATGTCGCACACAGCTATGAGCTCACGCCGATGAGTGGTTGTGACGAGGTGCACCCAGCTGGATTGCGGGCGAGCCACGGCGGCCTCGCTCTCGCTCGCTCTCTCTCTCTCTCTCTCTCTCCCTCTCTCTCTCTCTCTCTCTCTCTCTTTTTTTTTTTTTTTTTTTTTTTTTTTTTTTTTTTTTTTTTTTTTTTTGTTGTTGTTGCTTTGCTTTGCTTTGCTTTGGGCGAGGCCTAGCTTTCACATGGGCGGGCTGAGCCTATGAGGGGCGCACGATAAGCGTTCCATTGATTTATGAGACGGGTCCCAATTACTGAGAGTAACTCATGTGAGTTGCTCATCATACTCATGGCTCTTGGCTCGGGGTGGCCTCTGGAATCACAAGGGGTGGGCACTGGGGGAGGGGGTTGTGTTCAGAGGGTCACCGCGAAGGATGGTCAACCAAACTACTGTCGGTCGGAGTTTGTACGAAGGCGAGAGGCCCTACACCTTACCACAAGCCTTGAAACGACTAAATGACCAAAGTAACGACGGACCGGAGCGGGGCTCCTGGCTCACCCTCTCTCTCAGCACTCTTCGTGCTCATCCTGCGGATGCCATGGGGTTGCTCTGGCGGAGGGTTATGGGGTGGTGGGTACACGTGCACGGGCCTGTCACTCTGTGCTCTCGGTAGATGACTCACTTGCAGCGTTTATCGGACGCAGGGTGGTTTGCCACGACACCTACCTCGATGATGCACAGCGGGTCTGCCTCGTGCCTGGTTACGGATGCAGGTTCTTATGCGAAGAGCGCGGCCGCTAGTGCTGGCCCTATGGGTCAAGGCGGTAATCCTTCAGGTTTAGACGTTCCCCGTGGGAGTGCGCCTGCGGGTGGCGATGGCTACTCGGCCGGGGTGGGGTGGTCGAGTGCTCGCGTACCTGACGGGCAACCTGAATCACGTAGAGCCAGCAATCCTGCTGCATCTCGATCACCCTCCCCAACCTCGGAAGAGAAGTCACGTCCGGAAAGGTCTGGTCACGGCGTGTGGCAAGCGGTACCGCCACCGAGGAGGTGGCGGAGGAAGGTACGAAATGAGCTGGATAAGAGATGTTGCATAGTATGGGGGCTATCGCATGTCTCTGAGACAGTGGTCATGGCGCGAGAGCTCCGAATTCTCGGTCTCGGGGAAGTCGAGGTGGAATTCGCGGGCAGAGGTAGTGGGCGACATTTGCGGATTAAATGTGCGTCTTGTGAGGAGGCGGAGAAGATGGTGCGGCTGCTGCGGGAGCGTAAGTTCTTCACGGGAAAGGTTCACGTTGCGACGGGTAGGACTTTCCGGGAAAGAGAGAAGCAGCGGGCTGCACGGGGGGGTGCCCAGTATGTAGAGATGCAGAGGGAGCTTCGCAAGCAGGGATTTGGCTACTGGGTGCTCGACGTGGAAGTCGACGAGCCCCAGGGCGAAGCCTCAAGCGGTGAATCTCCCTTGGCGGAGTGGGGCGGGATGCGGGAGCTGGAGGAGCTGGGGCGGAGGGTGCAGGATGGGCCGTGGAGGGTGGCGGAGGGCTCCAGGCGGGCTCAACCGAAGCGCAGGCATCGGCATCAGCTTCGTTCTTCCCAATTTGTGAAAGGCTTCCCACTGAGGGTGGCCTCACATAATTGGCAAGGCAAAGTGGGTGCGGATAGCCCAGGCTTTGGGGAATGGCCGGAGCACTACAAGGAGCGAGGCTGGGTGATCGTCGGAGTCCAGGAGCACAACCTATCGTCGCAGAAGGTGGAGAAGCTCCAAGTCGACGGCTTCGCAGTCCTCGGCAAAGCGGCTGCAACTGGTGCGGGCTCGCGTCTCTTGGGGGGAGTCTTGACGTTGGTGGCCAACTATCTGGCACCGTGCGCTACCATTGTACAGGCGCCTGTTTCACACCCACAGCAATTGTGGGTGAGGCTGTCGTCTGGGAGCGCGACGGCGTCGGATGTGTTCGTCGGCAACGGCTACTTCCCCCAAGAAAATCAACGAGAGGAATCTATTGAAGCCTATGAGGCGTGGCAGGCGGCCGTCTCCTACTTCGCCACCAAAGGTCATGTGGTTACGGTTGGTGATGCTAATGCTAAGCTGGGGCCCGCCAGAATAGCGCGGGAGGAGGGAGTGGTGGGCCCCTTTGGCGAGATAGATGAGAGAGGTAGAGGGGTTAGGAGTGAGAATGGTGAGTTGCTGGCTGCGATGCTTGTTGCCACGGGGTTGCGCAATCTCAGTGGGTTTTCGCAACCACGGGGGGACAAATATTGGTGGTCTAGGCAGGAAAATGTAGGTGGACGAAGGCATCTACTGGATTACATCTGCGTCTCTTCCGAGCTGGCGGAGGAGGCAAGCTTCGGCGTCGACGAGGTAGACCTTGATACCGACCACAAAGCTGTGTGGGCGGAACTGGTCTGGGGGGGACAGCCACCCCCCAAAAAGCAGGTAAAGAGGTACAAAGCATTCAAGGCAGAGCGCTTGATAGGCAGGGTAGTTGAGGGTAAGGAGAGTGAGCTGTCTAAGCTTAGGTTGAAGTACGACGAGACCTTTGCAGCTGGTATATCGGGGCTGTTGCCAGATGGCCTCCCAGATCTATCAGCAGTGGAGGACCCGGATGAGCTTCAGCAGGAGGTAGATAGGGTCGCTAGCTTAGTGGTCCGAGCTTTCACGGGCGCAGCCGCGAAGGTCTTGGGAGTTCGGGTGATTAGGCCAGGGTTTACTAATGCATGGTTTGATGAGAGTCTTAGGGAAGCGATTGCGCGACGGAGAGAGGCATACGGCCTCTGGCGAAGGAATGAGGCCAACCGAGAGGCCTGGCAAAGATATAAAGAAGCGAGGAAGGCGGTCAGAAGGTTATGCAAGGAGAAGAAGGAGCAAGCGTGGAAGCGGGTCCAGAATGACACCGCTGCCAACTTCAGGAGCGCTACCATGGCCACGTACTGGAAGCTGTCAAAGCGATTGGGCGGGGTTCGGCGGTCGAACGCTTCTGCTCCTGTTCGGAAGCCCGATGGCACTCTGGCATGCACACTCCGGGAAAAACTACAAGAATGGGAAGAATACCGCCGACGTATGGTGGTCCCCAAAGAAAACCAGTTTTTGGAGGATGCATGTGTAGAGGAAGTCGGTTCTGATGAGGAAGCAGCGCGGATTGAGCCCGAGCGGAAGGCCCGCGAAACCTTCCAGTATAACGACAACCTGCGCGACCAATTCGAGGCCATGGCGCAAGCCGAGGAGATCCGGACTGAGACGGGCCCGCTGGACTATGATTACACCGAGAAGGAAGTGGAGCTCTGCCAGGAAAATCTCCAGAATCACAAAGCGTGCTCACCGGATAAGATCAAGAACGAGATGCTCAAGTACGGAGGCACGCGGATTGTGAGCTTTCTGGTGCGCTTCTTCAACTGGTTGAAATCGTGCGAATACACCCCCAGCGACTGGGGCAAAGCGATTATCGTCAACATCCCAAAAGGAGGCGACCCAACCGATCCGGAAAATTGGAGAGACATCGCGATTCTGAGCTGTCTGGGTAAGATGTATCTGTCCCTTATGGCGGCGAGGCTTACGGCTTTCATCGATCAGCCGGGCAGGCTTCGCCCAGAGCAGGGTGGGTTCCGGCCAAAACGTAGTACGGGGGACCAGATTTTTGTCCTTAAGGAGCGTCTGCGCCTTAGACAACAAGCTGGCCTCCGTTCTTTCGTTTTGTTCGTGGATCTGAGAAAGGCATTCCCTACGGTTTGGCGGGCCGGGTTGTTTCAGAGGCTAACCCAGATGGGGGTACAGGGCAAGTTCTATCGCATTCTGCGGCGTTTTTACCGAAGAACGTCATCGCGAGTGCTAGTCGATGGCGAACTCACTGGTGAAGTGCTGGAAGAGATGGGAGTTCAGCAAGGGTCGCCGTTGTCACCGTCGCTGTTCAACGTCTTCATGGATGAGCTGACGGTCCGAATCGCGAAAGAGTTGGAGATCGAGGACCTCAACCGCATCGAAGACATACGGACCCTGCTTTACGCCGACGACGTTGCGGTAATTGCGCATAGTGTCACGGAGCTTCAACAGATTGTAAATGTCGTGGCGACATTCGTGGAGGACTATCGGCTTGAAATCAACCTGAAACCGGGCAAGACGGAAGTCATGCCGATATACGGGCACGCCAAGTCAAAAAAGTCGCCCCCATGCGTGAGGTTCCGGGGCAAGGTTCTCAACGTCACCGACCACTACAAATACCTGGGAGTTCTGCTCACGGACACCCTCTCCGATAAACCGCAAGCGAAGCGGGCGGCGGAAATCACTGTAGCGGGAACGGCTGCCTGCTACCCCGTCTGGATTGCCCATGAAGTTCCAGCGCGTCTTCGGCTGATGAATTGGCAGCAAATGGTTGGCGCAAAGTTGCTTTACGCATCGGCTTTTTGGGATCTGCCGGGCGCCAACAAGCTGAGTAAGCTGGAGGGCGCGTTGGTAGCGCCCCTGCGGGTCATCTTGGGTGTTGGTACGCGCACAAGCGGCTGCATCACCAGGGGTTTAGGCCGCACGCCGAGTTTTAGCATCCTTGCCAAGGCGGCCCGGCTTCGGTTCCTAGGGCGCATCGAGTTACTGGGCAACACAGCGCTAACACGCAGGCTTTACAACACGGGTCGGTGCAAATGGAAGGAAGATACGGAAAATTTGATCTTAGCAGATCACAGGCTGCGGGAGGGCTTGGATGCGCTCAAGCGGGTCGTGAACGAAGATGGCACGGTAGATGATAAGGACTGGCGGGCCGCTCTGGCGAACTGGAACGAGGTGGTAAAGGAATGGTCTGTCCGGCAGGAAGTAGCTGGCTGGGAGCGGCAGGCTAAGCCCTCTGATGGGCTTAGGGTGCTGCTTAGCCAGATGTCTTCCCGCTCTGCTTTCCCACGTTGGCGGGCGCTGGAGGGGGGAAGTCACAACCTTATCAGAAGGCGATTGTTGAGCTGCAACAATCGCCTTCGCCTCTACCGATCCAAATTTGGCTCATGCTCGCCGGACTGCTCAAGCTGTTTCGCCTTGTGTGGCACTGAGGTTAACGAGTCGTTACGTCACTTCCTGCTGCATTGCCCAACGTTTGCGAGCTCTCGTGAGGCACTGTTTAAGTTTATCGATGAGGCGCAAGCCCGGCAGCCCCTCATGCTGAATCGAGGAGGGCTTTATCACAGGGAACTGCGGGAGGCAGAGGAGGAGATGAGGCTCTTCAAAGAGGAATGGCTGAAGGGGGAGGATGAAAAGATGGCGGCGATGCTCGGCGTTTTGTTTATCCCTGTCCCAGAAGAGGTGGAGGAGGAGTTAGGAAGGTTTGTTGCCACCATCTGGAAGGAGTGGGAGGAGTTGGAGGCGCAGACCAGGGAGGCAGAGGGGGCGGAGGAGGAGGAGGAGGTGATCGACCTCACGGTCGTTCAGGAGGTGGGTAGAAGGAGGGGAAGGCCTAGTCAGGTAGAATGTCTGGCTAGATCTGTTGTAGGTGGAGGTCAGCGCAGCGTCGCGGACTTCTTCTCGGCAGATAACTCCTCTCACTCCTTGCACCCACTTGCACATGCACAGCACGCTCATTTGCACATTGCACTGCCAGTCGAGTCTTTGGAGCGGAGCCGCGTCACCGAACGGTCCCGTGCTACCAATGGAGGCACATGTCCGACAGGATCAAAGGCCAATTGACTGATAAGTCTATTATTATTATATATATATATATTATATATATATAATATACATTATATATATATGTATTTATATATGTATATAAATATATATATTACATATATATATGGAGGGGTGCACAGTATCACCCCACGGGAAGAGGAGGTGGTGGGCTTCTTCCCACTAGTTTCGAGGCTATGTCTTTGTGTTGGTTCCGAGGCTATGTCGTTGTGGGTTTCCGAAGCTGTGTCGTTGTGGGTTCCGAGGCTGTGTCGTTGTGTTGTTTTTATAAGACACACACCACGTGATCAAAGGGGTATATACATTCCGCGATCTAGGGGTGGTGACGGGTTTCGAGGCGTCCCAGACACTTACTGCACAACGTCCTCACGCGCTGGCAGACCGCATATAATTGCTGCTACTCCCCTTGAGTACCGCCATTCGATTTATACCCAGTCTTGTGGAACTCTCTCATAGGGAACATCGATCATTTGCAGTTGATTACCTGCAAGGTACCCGACATGCCGAGCGGGTAGCTATTCAGGGATGGGTAGAGCCTCCTCCCTCCCCAACATTCACTGTTGTGACTGTTGGGTCGAGGGATGGAGGCGCATGGCCCTTGGGCTCGGCCATGACAGATCAACACAATACAACACAATATATATAAATATATAGAAATATATATATATATATATATATATATATATATATATATATAATATGGGCTCTAGTCTGTCTGTCTGTCTGTCTCTCTCTCTCTCTATATATATATATATATATGTATATATATATATATATATATATACATCCCGGAGGCTTTCCCTCCCGTCGATGTAAGAACAATTAGTCGAGGGGCAGAACATCGGCGATGAAGACCAACCCTCCTAGAGCAAACTGCACCACATGCCGTTGGCTACCTCGAAATGCTGCACCATGGGTAGCTGTGGCGTTGGGAGTTTCCTTTGAGCTCTCCCATAAAAGGTACGTACCCTGCACTTTGTGCTTGGTAAGTGGATCACCCCGCTGGGGGGGGAGCCAGGAGGCGAAGGCTGGCCTGAGCCGAGGATGCCTCCTGGTAGGACGCCTATGGCCTTTTGGCTATGCGACGCTCCTAGATAAGCACTATCTATCTATCTATCTATCTATCTATCTATCTATCTATCTATCTATCTATCTATCTATCTATCTACCTATCTATCTATCTATCTATCTATCTATCTATTTTCTATCTTTCTATCTTTTTATCTATCTATCTATTCTATTCTATCCTAGATAAACACTATCTATCTATCTATCTATCTATCTATCTTTCTATCCTGTCCTATCCTGTCCTTTCCTGTCCTATCCTGTCCTTTCCTGTCCTTTCCTGTCCTTTCCTGTCCTTTCCTGTCCTTTCCTGTCCTTTCCTGTCCTATCCTATCCTATCCCCTCCCCTCCCCTCCTCTCCTCTCCTCTCCCATGCCATGCCATGCCATTGCATGCCATGCCATGCTATGCTATGCTATCCTATGCTATCTTATGCTATCCTATCCTATCCTATTCTATTCTATCTATTCTATCTATCTATCTATCTATCTATCTATCTATCTATCTATCTATCTCTTGGGTTTTTCCCATCCCCAATCCAAATCCCTTTGCTTGAAGCTATCGTCCTGCGTAGCTCGTTGCTCTTTTGCGATTTATCGCTCCTGTGCAGTCAAAAATTGGACTAATCTTCCTCTAATCCGTATCGGTGACTGCATTCCGTCATAGCCGTCCAGTGTTGCATAGCCCGGGCTAGGTCCCTTCGGGGGTTTAGGCCTTATACAATGTCATCATTGTAGCTTGCGCAAGCTTACGGTGCTCAAAACACTTGGACTAACGGCTTCCTTTTCTTTCTCTTCTTCCTTATCCTCCCCACTCTCCATTCCTAGCTTGGCTTTTTCTTCAACGTCCTACCTCCTCTTCTTTTTTACAGAACACAGTCTACCCGTGATTCCCATCCCGGACACATGCACAGTACACAAATTACTGTTTGATGTGAAACTGCGTTCCTTTGCAAGGACTACATTCCTTTGCGACATCTCATCTATCTATCTATCTATCTATCTATCTATCTATCTATCCATCTATCTATCCATCTATATCTCATCTCTCTCTCTCTCTCTCTTTCTCTTTCTTTTTCTCTCTCTTTCTCTTTCTTTCTCTCACTCACTCTCTCTCTCTCTCTCTCTCCTCGCTCATTCATAACAAGGCGACCGCAACAGAACACGTAAATAATGGCTTCTTTGTGGACAATTTGGAAATATCACATGAAAGCACAGGAAATGAAAGGACGAGCGGACGGATAGCAAGACCAACTAAACATCATATTGAAAACTTGGTCAAAGTAATGTTTTCTTTGTGTGTCCTTTGTAGAAATCACGAGAAAGCAGAGGAAACGAAATGGAACGAGCGGACGGATAGCAAGACCAGCTGAACATCATATTGAAGAGTCGATTGGCCATGGCTGCCGCTTGCTCCTGCCAGAAATAAAACACTCAAGGTGAATGCTGTCTGCCCGAATGCACACACGAAGACTTAAACATCGCAAAGTTAAGGATCCAGAGGTGCTAAGGTCATGAAAAGGGGAGTACTTCAGTCATCATTTGTTCATCCAAGGAAGCCTTTCCTAGAGGCAGCCAGCGTAACAAAGCAGGAGAAGAATTGGGACTTGGATAAGAATAACCATGAATTAATGAGGGACACTCTGACCGTACGTGTCATAGTTCTTCCTCTTTGCATCGTCCGACAAAACCTGCAAACGAAAAATTGAAGTTGGTTGAAAAACGAAATTCCAAGTATGTGAGCAGCTGTTGCCAAACCGAGTATGCTGTGGAAATGTTGACAAATGCCACCTTCGCTTCTTCCGTGTTGTCCTAACAAGCACGTACATGACATGAGAATTGGAAGAATGCATCAAGCAAGGGCGCAGATATTTCAGGCAAGGTCAGGAATGACTGGGTTTTTGTCGGGGTGCCATTTTACTGCAAGTTTCTTGTAAGCCTTCTTGATTTCTGAA
>WBZZ01005478.1:87500-90000 GCA_019918135.1 Paulinella micropora
AGACTCGACTGGCGGTGCAATGTGCAAATGAGCGTGCTGTTCATGTGCAAGTGGGTGCAAGGAGTGAGAGGAGTTATCTGCCGAGAAGAAGTCCGCGACGCTGCGCTGACCTCCACCTACAACAGATCTAGCCAGACATTCTACCTGACTAGGCCTTCCCCTCCTTCTACCCACCTCCTGAACGACCGTGAGGTCGATCACCTCCTCCTCCTCCTCCGCCCCCTCTGCCTCCCTGATCTGCGCCTCCAACTCCTCCCACTCCTTCCAGATGGTGGCAACAAACCTTCCTAACTCCTCCTCCACCTCTTCTGGGACAGGGATAAACAAAACGCCGAGCATCGCCGCCATCTTTTCATCCTCCCCCTTCAGCCATTCCTCTTTGAAGAACCTCATCTCCTCCTCCGCCTCCCGCAGTTCCCTGTGATAAAGCCCTCCTCGATTCAGCATGAGGGGCTGCCGGGCTTGCGCCTCATCGATAAACTTAAACAGTGCCTCACGAGAGCTCGCAAACGTTGGGCAACGCAGCAGGAAGTGACGTAACGACTCGTTAACCTCAGTGCCACACAAGGCGAAACAGCTTGAGCAGTCCGGCGAGCATGAGCCAAATTTGGATCGGTAGAGGCGAAGGCGATTGTTGCAGCTCAACAATCGCCTTCTGATAAGGTTGTGACTTCCCCCCTCCAGCGCCCGCCAACGTGGGAAAGCAGAGCGGAAAGACATCTGGCTAAGCAGCACCCTAAGCCCATCAGAGGGCTTAGCCTGCCGCTCCCAGCCAGCTACTTCCTGCCGGACAGACCATTCCTTTACCACCTCGTTCCAGTTCGCCAGAGCGGCCCGCCAGTCCTTATCATCTACCGTGCCATCTTCGTTCACGACCCGCTTGAGCGCATCCAAGCCCTCCCGCAGCCTGTGATCTGCTAAGATCAAATTTTCCGTATCTTCCTTCCATTTGCACCGACCCGTGTTGTAAAGCCTGCGTGTTAGCGCTGTGTTGCCCAGTAACTCGATGCGCCCTAGGAACCGAAGCCGGGCCGCCTTGGCAAGGATGCTAAAACTCGGCGTGCGGCCTAAACCCCTGGTGATGCAGCCGCTTGTGCGCGTACCAACACCCAAGATGACCCGCAGGGGCGCTACCAACGCGCCCTCCAGCTTACTCAGCTTGTTGGCGCCCGGCAGATCCCAAAAAGCCGATGCGTAAAGCAACTTTGCGCCAACCATTTGCTGCCAATTCATCAGCCGAAGACGCGCTGGAACTTCGGCAATCCAGAGGGGGTAGTAGGCAGCCGTTCCCGCTACAGTGATTTCCGCCGCCCGCTTCGCTTGCGGTTTATCGGAGAGGGTGTCCGTGAGCAAAACTCCCAGGTATTTGTAGTGGTCGGTGACGTTGAGAACCTTGCCCCGGAACCTCACGCATGGGGGCGACTTTTTTGACTTGGCGTGCCCGTATATCGGCATGACTTCCGTCTTGCCCGGTTTCAGGTTGATTTCAAGCCGATAGTCCTCCACGAATGTCGCCACGACATTTACAATCTGTTGAAGCTCCGTGACACTATGCGCAATTACCGCAACGTCGTCGGCGTAAAGCAGGGTCCGTATGTCTTCGATGCGGTTGAGGTCCTCGATCTCCAACTCTTTCGCGATTCGGACCGTCAGCTCATCCATGAAGACGTTGAACAGCGACGGTGACAACGGCGACCCTTGCTGAACTCCCATCTCTTCCAGCACTTCACCAGTGAGTTCGCCATCGACTAGCACTCGCGATGACGTTCTTCGGTAAAAACGCCGCAGAATGCGATAGAACTTGCCCTGTACCCCCATCTGGGTTAGCCTCTGAAACAACCCGGCCCGCCAAACCGTAGGGAATGCCTTTCTCAGATCCACGAACAAAACGAAAGAACGGAGGCCAGCTTGTTGTGTCTAAGGCGCAGACGCTCCTTAAGGACAAAAATCTGGTCCCCCGTACTACGTTTTGGCCGGAACCCACTGCTCTGGGCGCAGCCTGCCCGGCTGATCGATGAAAGCCGTAAGCCTCGCCGCCATAAGGGACAGATACATCTTACCCAGACAGCTCAGAATCGCGATGTCTCTCCAATTTTCCGGATCGGTTGGGTCGCCTCCTTTTGGGATGTTGACGATAATCGCTTTGCCCCAGTCGCTGGGGGTGTATTCGCACGATTTCAACCAGTTGAAGAAGCGCACCAGAAAGCTCACAATCCGCGTGCCTCCGTACTTGAGCATCTCGTTCTTGATCTTATCCGGTGAGCACGCTTTGTGATTCTGGAGATTTTCCTGGCAGAGCTCCACTTCCTTCTCGGTGTAATCATAGTCCAGCGGGCCCGTCTCAGTCCGGATCTCCTCGGCTTGCGCCATGGCCTCGAATTGGTCGCGCAGGTTGTCGTTATACTGGAAGGTTTCGCGGGCCTTCCGCTCGGGCTCAATCCGCGCTGCTTCCTCATCAGAACCGACTTCCTCTACACATGCATCCTCCAAAAACTGGTTT
>WBZZ01005478.1:95000-99255 GCA_019918135.1 Paulinella micropora
TCAAAGGACACCAAGGGCATCGACCAGGGCAAACTCCGAAAGTGTGCTTCTCTGTTGCCGGAGGTACGTTACTATCATTTTTTTTTTTTTTTGTTACAGTAGTCTTCCCTACATGCTCATTTGCCAATCATCTCAGGATGTTAGGAAGCGCGTAGAAGTAGTACTTGCTCAGACCAAGAGCAAGCCGACTGGACACATTCCCGATCGAAAGGTCCTCCTTCATTCTTTCCTTTTGAAGATTCACAACCAAAAAAAAAAAAAAAAAAAAAAAAAAAAAAAAAAAACGCACTTTTATGCGAGAGATCGGAAATGAATTATCACCAGCTTGCTTCTATCTGTAAGATATCAAACCCCATGTGATGTCAGTCTTGCTAGTTTTGTAGAAATTTCGCTGCTGTTCTTGTTTCGGGGATTCGCCCTACAAGCTTTGTTGCAAAGACTTTTTGAAAATGAAGAAAAAATAAAAATACAAATGTTAAAAAAGTTGAATTCTACTACTACTACTACTACTACTATTACTACTACTATTGCTACTACTACTACACTAACTACTCCTACTATTACTACTACTACTACTACCACTACTACCACTACTACTATACTACTACTACTACTACTACTACTACTACTACTACTACTACTACTACTACTACTACTACTACTATACTACTACTACTACTACTACTACTACTACTACTACTACTACTACTACTACTACTACTACTACTGCTGCTGCTGCTGCTGCTACTACTACTACTACTACTACTAATAATAATAATAATAATAATAATAATAGTGCTTCTCTGTCAACGGCTGATGCATTTCTGCACATGCGCCTCCATCGTCTCACCCGTGAGGGGAGTACGAAGAATTGACGATAAGCTCTAATGACACCCCCGCAAGGGCAGTTCCAACACTTCCAGACGGACCGGTGTGTTCAATGAAAATACTGGTCCAGACGGACCGGTATGTTCAATGAAAATACTGGTGGCACCGACGGGAATCGAACTGGCGACAGGGCCCAGATGGTAGAACTTGACCACTGGGCTATCACGGTGTCCAAATAATAATAATAATAATAATAATAATAATAATAGACTTATCAGTCAATTGGCCTTTGATCCTGTCGGACATGTGCCTCCATTGGTAGCACGGGGCCGTTCGGTGACGCGGCTCCGCTCCAAAGAATAATAATAATAATAATAGTGCTTCTCTGTCAATGGCTGATGCATTTCTGCACATGCGCCTCCATCGTCTCACCCGTGAGGGGAGTACGAAGAATTGACGATAAGCTCTAATGACACCCCCGCAAGGGCAGTTCCAACACTTCCAGACGGGCCGGTATGTTCAATGAAAATACTGGTCCAGACGGAGCGGTATGTTCAATGAAAATACTGGTGGCACCGACGGGAATCGAACTGGCGACAGGGCCCAGATGGTAGAACTTGACCACTGGGCTATCACGGTGTCCAATAATAATAATAATAATAATAATAATAATAATAATAATAATAATAGTGCTTCTCTGTCAATGGCTGATGCAAATCTGCACATGCGCCTCCATCGTCTCACCCGTGAGGGGAGTACGAAGAATTGACGATAGGCTCTAATGACACCCCCGCATGGGCAATTCCAACACTTCCAGACGGACCGGTATGTTCAATGAAAATACTGGGGACCGGTATGTTCAATGAAAATACTGGGGACCGGTATGTTCAATGAAAATACTGGTGGCACCGACGGGAATCGAACTGGCGACAGGGCCCAGATGGTAGAACTTGACCACTGGGCTATCACGGTGTCCACAATAATAATAATAGTAACAGTGCTTCTCTGTCAATGGCTGATGCATTTCTGCACATGCGCCTCCATCGTCTCACCCGTGAGGGGAGTACGAAGAATTGACGATAGGCTCTAATGACACCCCCGCAAGGGCAGTTCCAACACTAATAATAATAATAATAATAATAATAATAATAATAATAATAATAATACTATATCTGAGGCGTACTGATGCAGCTAATGGCATATCCTCAACGGACATAAGCCTCCAATACCCTTGTTCGAGGTCCTCCACCCCCCCGTGTCAGTCTCTCGCCTGATGATCGGGGCCACCGATGGAGCTCCTGAGGGCAAGACTGCACTAAGCCGAGGTTATTCCGCAGTCCCAGCAACCTCTTGCAAGACGTCACCGAATGTGCAAGTGCATACACCAAGCGCAGTTGCTAGAGCTGCCTCGAAACCCCACCCATAACAATCTGGTGTCTGCTGGGTCCTGGGCTATCAACCAGCATATGCGGAGTTTAAGATCTTTTACGCGCGCAACGACCCTCCTCCCCAGCATCTACCACCAAAGGGTTATGAGTTGGCGTCACAGTTTAACGCCTTGAGGCCATTGGGCTGGAACTCTGTTTAGCAAGTGTGACTAGGTTTTTTCATCGGGATTTCCCTCAAATATGTCACAGTCAACACTCCAAGGCAGATTTACTATATCTGAGGCGTACTGATGCAGCTAATTGCATATCCTCAACGGACATAAGCCTAATAATAATAATAATAATAATAATAATAATAATAATAATAGGCTTCCTCAGACTATAGCATCAGATCCAGATCCTGGACATGTGCCTCCATTAATAATAATAATATGAATAATAGTGCTTCTCTGTCAATGGCTGATGCATTTCTGCACATGCGCCTCCATCGTCTCACCCGTGAGGGGAGTACGAAGAATTGACGATAAGCTCTAATGACACCCCCGCAAGGGCAGTTCCAACACTTCCAGACGGGCCGGTATGTTCAATGAAAATACTGGTCCAGACGGATCGGTATGTTCAATGAAAATACTGGTGGCACCGACGGGAATCGAACTGGCGACAGGGCCCAGATGGTAGAACTTGACTACTGGGCTATCACGGTGTCCATAATAATAATAATAATAATAATAATAATAATAATAATAATAATAATAATAATAATAATAATAGGCTTCCTCAGACTATAGCATCAGATCCAGATCCTGGACATGTGCCTCCATTAATAATAATAATAATAATAATAATAATAGACTTATCAGTCAATTGGCCTTTGATCCTGTCGGACATGTGCCTCCATTGGTAGCACGGGGCCGTTCGGTGACGCGGCTCCGCTCCAAAGACTCAATAATAATAATAATAATAATAGTGCTTCTCTGTCAATGGCTGATGCATTTCTGCACATGCGCCTCCATCGTCTCACCCGTGAGGGGAGTACGAAGAATTGACGATAGGCTCTAATGACACCCCCGCAAGGACAGTTCCAACACTTCCAGACGGACCGGTATGTTCAATGAAAATACTGGTCCAGACGGATCGGTATGTTCAATGAAACTACTGGTGGCACCGACGGGAATCGAACTGGCGACAGGGCCCAGATGGTAGAACTTGACCACTGGGCTATCACGGTGTCCATAAAATAATAATAATAATAATAATAATATGTATGTATGTATCGTCTGCCAATTGCTGAGCCAAAAGGCCATGTGCATCCAGTCCTCCATTCCATAAGGAAAGTCTCCACACCAATCGGTGGAATAAAGGAAGTGACGGCATAGATCATTACTCTAGGAGCTTTATACCAATCAGCCCATGGAAAGGGACCGATGGCCTATGTACTCCCTAAATAATAATAATAATAATAATAATAATAGGCTTCCTCAGACTATGGCATCAGATCCAGAAATAATAATAATAATAATAATAATAATAATAATAATAATAGTGCTTCTCTGTCAATGGCTGATGCAAATCTGCACATGCGCCTCCATCGTCTCACCCGTGAGGGGAGTACGAAGAATTGACGATAGGCTCTAATGACACCCCCGCAAGGGCAGTTCCAACACTTCCAGACGGACCGGTATGTTCAATGAAAATACTGGTGGCACCGACGGGAATCGAACTGGCGACAGGGCCCAGATGGTAGAACTTGACCACTGGGCTATCACGGTGTCCAATAATAATAATAATAATAATAATAATAATAATAATAATAATAATAATAGTGCTTCTCTGTCAATGGCTGATGCATTTCTGCACATGCGCCTCCATCGTCTCACCCGTGAGGGGAGTACGAAGAATTGACGATAGGCTGTAATGCCACCCCCGCAAGGGCAGTTCCAACACTTCCAGACGGACCGGTATGTTCAATGAAAATACTGGTCCAGACGGACCGGTATGTTCAACGAAAATACTGGTGGCACCGACGGGAATCGTACTGG
>WBZZ01005479.1:7500-39489 GCA_019918135.1 Paulinella micropora
TCAGCAGTATACGCAAATCATTATTTGACAACTTCGTCACATAGTCACAGGTGATGACATTGTTTTCCTGTTACTATTATTTCGATGACTGAGTGTACTCTTAAGGTACCAGGCCATGAGTCTTGTTTGACTGTTTTGTCACCTCTGTTAAGTTTTGTGAGTCAGTGTACAACCCAGCAAGCGGTCTGTAACGGGAAATCATCGTCGCCGTCATTGAACCCAGGCTGAGCACAAGCACGAGAACGACTTCAGCTGTCAGGATTGTCCTGTGGGCTAAGCCTTCAACTGCACCAAACCGGGGGTTACTTTCATGACGCTCACCACGGAGGGATTTTGACGTGTTTCTGAAGAAAGTCTTGACTTTTATAAGTGTCCGATCGCAAGCTTGTGCAAAGGCAACGCAAGGAATCCAGAAGAGATTTGCCCTGTGGGACACACTGGCGATCTGTGCTCCGTTTGCGAATTTAACTATTTTTTGTCCCCCAGGGACAGCAAATGCCTTCGGTGTCCCGAAACCGCCGGCACGTGGCGTAACGACATTCAAGCGCCGTTCGTTATTTTTACTGTAAGCCAGAAAAATGCACTGATATGCCGGGGACAAAAAAGCAATTGCAGCGGGAAAACTTGAAACTAATCGTTTGTAGCTAGTTCTGGACGAAATCGAAAACCAGTTAAGGAGTCAAATCCGTTTGGATAGGACTCGGAATTTCACAGGCACTGGCCATGTTAAAAAGAGATGAAGTGTCAACGATAATTACCGTGCCGTTGGCCGCTTATTTACATAAGCTAAGAAGATTAGGTTACTGGCGGACTCTGAGCAGTTGTTTGAATTGGTTTGAGTAAAATGATAGGCATCATTAAATATATTTTTTTACAACAGAAGCGGTAAAAACCATCAACTTTGCAACTAGATGGAATACGAGTCACCTACGGCGACGACCGTCACTTAGGTTCGTATTTGCATTTTATCCAGAGGTTGGTCGGCGGCGGTGTAAGTTCGACTTCTCGCGCGCATAGGGGTGAGCGCGCTCGGGGGGGGGAAAGGGTTATGCCCACCCGGCATATAATGGCAATACTTACCGTTCCGGTCTGTCGGTTATCCTTGGTCTGGAGGCTACGGAGTCCCTACTTTAGGTATTCCTCTTAAGGAATCTGGACCGGTTGTTGTGGCTCAGGATCGAACTAGGGCGTCCCCCAGTAAGTCCCCCAGTATGTCAGTTCAAATATTTACTTATTCAATGATTCTGATCAACAGGCACACGATCCCGCCACAGAAATCAAAAAGAACAGTAACGTTCGTACTCAGTGGTAATGATATGACTGAAATAGGTAATACCTAAAAATGTCACTGAGCCACCAGTACCAGAAATGTCACAATATGACTAGTAATTAGTATTAATATTAAGGGCCGCTATGACTAATTACTCTCCCCTTTCCTAAGCTCCCCCTAATTGACTAGGAATGAAGGCCCGCAATGAACAAAATTAAAATCTCATGATTTTTTTTTTTTTTTTTTTTTTTTTTTTGTTGTCAGATACTGCTGTTGACATTCAAGACAACAAAAAAGTTACTTTTTAGTTTTTGTGTCAGATTTTCAGTTTAGGTTGGAATTTTGATTTTGGTTGGAAATTTAAAATTTTCAAATTAACTGCTATATTCGTCCGCAAAACATCGTAAATTTACGCAAAATGTTACCGTTAAATTGGAAAATAAAAAATTTTGTCACAAAAATGAAAAATTGTCACAAAATGAAAATCTGACACAAAAACTGAAAACTAATTTTTTTTGCTGTCTTGAATGTCAACAGCAATAATACTTTCTCAAGCTAAGTCACCAGATTGTCACGCCAATTTCTTGATGTCCCCCGAACTTAATAACAGAATGTAGGTCGGTCCCCCGCCATAGAATTCCGTCTCCGAGTCCTTGCTCATTACCCGATTCCCGCGCGTAAAAAATGCGACCTTCCGAGGCAGTAGAATACAACGACGGTGCCGTGCTGCTCATGTAGTTCCTTTCCGGATCCGATTCCGCACGGACCGGGAAAGGAGCTACACGAACCGCGCCTTCAACATCGCCATCGGACATCTCCTCCTTTTCCCCATCAGGATCTCCAAAACCTGGACCTTTTCCTTTGCGCACTTTCTCTCCTTCTTCCTGCTCCATGGTGTGCTTTGCTTCATGGTTAGCGGTGATCTTACTTCCGTCTCCTCCCTTTCTTTTCTCGTCACCTCCCTCACACTCTCCTCTTCTTCAATCTCGTTTTCTTTTTCCCCTCACCATACAACTCCTCCCACATCCACATATATTTGGGCACATCCTTCCCTTTGGACTGCAAGGCTGTAACATATTGACTTACGATATACCGAAGAATGACTTTAATAATTAAACTTTACCCAACAGTAACGGATGACTAAAACGATTGGTAGGTATTAATAACAGAACAATAACTGGACCCACTTAATGGGGGCAGATATACCCACTCGGTCCATTAAGGTGGATTGGCATTAGTTATTCTGATAGGGGATCTAACCGCATAACCCGGTTAAATACATACCAAATCTATAGTCTAACACTCCCCCTGATTACTTTAGATTAGTACAAACAGTGACATAATTAAAGATAATCCTTAAGCCTGTGGAAATATGTATTAGCATAAAAATGATGGAAATTAAATTAATATTACACCTATCGATTATCCACTCCCTCGCCTCTCGTAGAAGTAGATACATCGGCTCTGCTAACAGGGATGTCCCATTCAGAGCTATGCCCCGGCCCATAGCGTAGTACGTGTGACTCACGTACTATAGTCCTGTAATAGCAGTGTGACGTAGGTAGTAGAGCGCTCGCACCCCTCAGTGCTATTCCTTAATCTAGCGACCTTTATACTGCCTTCCCAGAAACGTATTATTTCTAACTTACTTCAAGGGGAGACTCTAACTGAATGAAATATCATATTGTGATACTATCATAGGCAAATATGAGTTGATCCCAAATGATATAAATTTGAAAAATATGCACTAATAACCATAAACATAGAAGATGTAATCATCATACATGATTTATATAGTTAAATGTCGGGGAAATATCAAACCCGATTAGCATTGTCAGGAACGTATTGTCTGGGTCCCTGCAAGGTTGTCAAAGCATAAAACATAAAAATGAGCGTAAATTTTGCGTGAAATTCGCAAACCCGCATATATCTGTCTGCACACACCAATACAACCTCATGCAATGAGACGTGCACAGAAACGACAATAAACGCACATATTTATGATGCGCATACGATAATGTAATAAAAACAAGTATAATTACTTAATATATGACCGGGCAAATATGACTTATATACAATACGCATGACAAGTAAAGATATCGCTAGATAGCAGCAAAACAAACATGCTGGGCCTTCACAGCCTATACGCAGTTATGAACATGCCGGTTCCGCTATCTGAAGCACCTGCTGGTAAGATTTATATAGTCATAGCATATAGATAATTATGTAACCATAAGAAACAACATATGACAACATCATCATGAAATAATTCTGTATAGACACGCAACAACACCAACATTACAACAGAAAACATCAACATGAAGATAATAACATTAAAGGTTGCATTTTAACATTGATTATCTATTACATCTGACGATTGTCATAGGATTCAAGCATATACCGAGAAATATGAGCGATCCGATCACATCGACAACTATGTCTACTATTTAGTTGCGCTAACCAAATTATAACCATAGTGCAAAGCTCCCTGGTGGCCTCATTGGGTCTACTTAGTTTACAATCTATATGTCTGGTCATAACTGTTACTATTAACTATTATTATGACATTAACTTCGCGATCGATTAAGTCTATATAGCAAAGTAGATCATCGACACATGCGATATAATCTATGTAACATGTATAAACTTCTAATGTCGCAATAACAGCAGTGGCTCTCTCTCCCCCTCGCTTTTCGGAGTTTCACGTAGCAAAAGTGAGTTTAGTTGATAAATATAACAAACAATATGTCATATACGCATAGTGCAGTATGCATGATACAACAAAGAAGCTATTCTGTTTGCATTTCAACCGCGACGTGGCGAAAATTGCGTACATGGAAGAGACCTAGTCAGATAATCCGCTAAATTTTTCTTCGACGCGATTTTATACAATTGCACGGACCTTGCACTGGATCTGTCAAACCAAATAATGAAAACGTACTGCGATATGTTTTCTGGCTGACAATGAAATAGCTCCAGAGTTATCCTCAAGAATCGGGATGATTCCTGGCGAATAACCCATATCGACCAGCACCTTCCGAATGGCCTCTGCCTCCCTAACCGCCTCATTTGCGGCTATAATCTCAGCTTCGACAGTCGCATTGGCAACAACGGACTGCAACTTAGAGAAAACTGAAATCGGGGTCAAGTGAAAGGAGAAAATGAAACAACTTCGAGATCTTCTGTCCTCAACACGAGAAGCGAAATCGGAATCGCAATAACCGAACACAGGAGTCTTTTGCCGGATTTCCTTTGGAATTTCCCCTTCACCTAGCTTGACTGAGTTCTGAGCTAAATGAGTAGGGTCAATGTTCTGAAACGATTCCATCACGGGCGACCCGGAAAATTGCCTGTGCTTACGCTCCCCCTGATTAGCGTAACTCCACATCGAAGTGATGGTTTTGTCCGCTCTACGAAAGAAAATCCCACGAGGAGTAACCAAAAACCTGCAGATCTTATCGATACGCGAATACGCACGAGGGGGGTTCGGATCAATGGCTGAGTGTTGACTGCTACGAAAAGTAAGACACCAATGAGAGTACGAAGATCATACTCTAAAATGAGATGTCCGGGCTTGAGTGGGCGAACAACATCAGAGGTATTGGGGGACTTGGCGGGAATAGCGCCGTCATAGCCAAGCTTGAGCAACACGGCTTTAATATAAATCCTCTGGTGTACAAGGATGCCATTCTCGAAATGATCGAGCGAAATGTTTTTGAACGATGTGGCAACACCGAGGTCCTTGCATCTCAAACCACTTTTCTGGAAGAACTTAACTATCTCAATGTGTTCTTTCTCGTTAGCTACATGCAATCCATCATCTACATGAAATGTGATCAATGTGGTGTGCAGTGGGTTGTTGTTCTTCACAATTACATACGATGCCTTGTCAATGGCAAGGGGCTTGAACCCAACCTTAACCACTATCTCATTCAGAACATCGTACCAAAGCCGTCCTGATTCAGGGTGACCGTAATACGCTTTGAGAATGAGCCACACCCACCCAACACGTTCAAAACCAGGTGGAGGACGTGCGTAGATGGTGTAAGGCATGATAGCGTGCAAATATGCAGTGACAAAGTCAACAAGCCTCAAATCTCTGTTATGAACAGCAGCGTGCGCAACAAACATGAGAAATGTGCGGTGATGAGCAGTAGGAGAATATGTAAGCATTAAAATGAATGCCAGGTTCCATTAAATCTCCTCTTATTGCTGTTATGGCCTTGCAATAAGTACCACCTTTAGGGTCTGGCTTTACCGTATCTACCCATGTTAGTGGTGTTATTTTACTGCCACTTCTCCTCGCCTCTGTCTCTCTCACCCATTCGAACGATCTCAACTCTTCCTGCTGCTGCATCTCTTTCTCTCTTGCTGCCTTCTTATCTTGTGGTTTGATATCGGGAGGCAGTTCAACGGCAGAGTAAAGGCAAGCATTGTGAGCAAAATCGGGCACTACCTCAAGCAATTTTGTGGCAGGCAATATGGGTGGTGTTGTGTTGACGCTACAGAAGCTGGTGCTACGCTAACTGGAGGAGCAACTGGTTGCTTCTGGGGTCTGACTCTCTTCTGTCCCGCGGGCATGAGATTATCGCCTGATATCTCACCCTGCGTCCATAAACGAAAAGTAATGGGGTTGGGCTTATTTGGAGATAATACTGACTGAGTTTGTTCTCCTTCGTCCAACTTGGGCACAACTGGGGTTTCTACGCTGACTTCTGGGGGGTTGATAAGACTGGTCGTACCGACTGAAATAATCCTATATTTCTCTATCTCTCTATCTAACATTCTCTCTGCTTTTCCCTCTCCGAAGTCTATGTAATGCGTAGGTTCCATCTTTCCTGATATTGCTTTCAAATATCCCCCTGAACGAATGGCACGTCCCTTTCTGATATGTGTGCGCCACTGCTCTCCATATTGATTATGAGCCCATTTTTCTCCAAATTCTGGGGCAGGAACTGCTACTTAAACTCCCTGTAATGGGTCCAGTCGGTTCGACAGTCTTGCCTTCCTATTCTTTGCTTTGGGAAAGGCTATCGAACTGACTGACGGTGTACTGACACTCTCTTTTTCTGGTTGTGGGTTTTCTCCCAGATCATGGACTTGTGGGGTGACTGGTGGGGACAACTGTTCGGCATCGGTATCACTATCACTTTCCCACAACTTCTTTTTCCACAACTACAGAAGACCTAGGAGCACCCGAAATGGGCAAACCCTGTTTCCTAGGATAATTTCCCACTTCAGATCCCTCTATTTCTACAGCGTCGACGATCCCGCTTTCTTGATTGTTCTCAACATCTCCCCCTGCTGTACGAGACTTTGGGGCTGGTGGATCCTTATTCCAATTTACCCTCTCTAACTTCTCGTCCTCCAGAGGGTCTATCTTCAGAACTTTAGCAGCTACTCTTTTTCCCATGCGATTCACATCGAAACGAACATCTCTCAGATCTCCGTAGATACGTTTGCCTATAGAATCATACACTCTGTAGTATCCTGTGGTTGATTCGTACCCTAGAAATATGACAGGCGCACCCTTGGGCTCTCCCTTCTTACTCTCCACCTTCATGATAGCAGCACAACCAATGGGCTTTAGGTGTGACATACCACAGCCAAACGATACCCCTCCCATACCCGGGTATCATACCCCAAGGCCCCATACCCCCATCTTACCCCCCCTCCCCCAACCACCCCCGCCATTCATCCCACACCCCATGCCCCTCGGGGGGGAGGGGGGGTGGGGGGTTTCATACTCCAGGGGTATGGGGGGGGGGGGGATGAATGGCGGGGGTGGTTGGGGGGAATGGGCCAAGATGGGGGTATCATACCCCAGGGTATCATACCCGGGTATGGGAGGGGTATCGTTTGGCTGTGTACGCAGTTTCTTCTTGAAGATGGCCTCAAAAGGGGAAATACCCTTGAACCTTCCGTGTGCGTTAGGTATCCTATTTTTGATGTAAGTAGAGTTCTTTTCCATGTCTGTCCAAAAACATATGGGCAAACCCGCGTCAAGTCTGGCAGCTGTTGCTGGGCCTTCCATGGTTAGATGTGATATTTCTATCACTGCATTACTCTTACTGTGGCCCTTAGGGGATGGGTAGAATTCTACTCCTGTACGCTAACCCAGGACTTAAAAACTCCGTATCCCCTATACTCCTGATCTGACTTGACCATTCTAACAGCATTTCCTGTCTAACGTTCAAAGAATGCAACTGCCTCAAGAAAATAGTCGAAAAACTCGTTCTTTTGTTTTAGGTAGTAGTCCTTTACATATCCGCTAGCTACGCACTTAATGGTGTACTTGTATTTCCTACCATCATGAGACAATACTAAGTAAAACTGAGTATCCATGACTAAGCATTCTCCTGGGGCCCAATCCCTGTCATGTCTGTTCTTCGAACTGTGATCTACTTCTCGCATCCTAGCTAGACTACAGCACTCACACTTTATCACGGCTTCTCTCCAATCCTTTCCTATGATCGTCCATCCCTGCGCCTTAGCTAGCCTATCCATCGCCGCACCGCCTCTATGTAATGCCATGCGGTGAAGTAGAACGAAATGGATGTTCTTGCTCGCATCTGGACGGACAACAGGTAAGAGGTATGAGAAATGGTATGTGTTGTCGTTTGCTTTCTCTCCAAGTTCAGTGTCACATTCGTACGTGTATGGCACATAGTTACAACCATGGTCACATCCCCATCCACAAACGCATGCTGACACATTTCCACAAAATGGATAACTTGCGATAGCATTTGGTGCAGTGAATTGTTGTGTGGCACTGTGGTTTATGTGATTCTTCTTTCGATCCTTCAGTTTAGCAAGCTTCTTCCTACTGTCAACCTGCTTCCCTGTGTGTGGGTCAAAGATGAGGTTAGGATCTAGTTGCTTTATGCCAGGCTTATCCCAAACGTATATGTTGTTCTGGGCTCTGCGACCTTGCGCAAGAATTGCTCCCTTATCAACAGGTATGGGTCTATCTAGCAAAATGATCTGTCCATTCTGATGCAATACAGCATTTCCTGAATTATCCCAAGTGGCGGTAGATATCAGGGTGTATGGCAGATTTGGGTTGTACACCGCATTCCTAGCAAGTACGTCTATCTTTTCTCCGACTCCCGCTAACTGCACTGACATCTGACCTTTCAGGGATGTAGTTATGATGCTGTTAGCTGTTCTGAACTTGGCCTGTCCTTTCACTAGATTAGTGAACAGTTCTTTGTTGGGTGATATGTTTGTGCTACAAGCACTCTCGTCAACTATACTATCTCTAGACAGATTGACCATAGCATGGGCATTGTGCATGATACTACCACCTTCATTTCTTTCCTCATCTTCTTCTTCAGCTCCCGGCTCTTCAATCGGGCTTGGTCTGGGGACAGGACCTAAGATCTCTTGAATGTGAGGGTGCGAATTAGTACAAGCTATATAAGGAAAACTTATGGCAAATTGGGTAGCGTCTACATCCTTACTTCTTATACACATGTTTACTACATACTGTTCCATGACTGTGCGTAAACCTGAATAAAAGACGTTTATTGTTTCATCCCGGTTGTATGCTCCCGCCGATTGAAGTCGACTGCGAAACTCCCCCGGTGAATGGCATCAAACAGTTCAGTGAAGTAGCTCTCTATTCTACCCGGTTGATTGTGCGGCGGCGATGCTACCCTGGTGTTATCCGTAGGAACACTACCGCTGTCCTGTGTACTAGCACTGGCTGGCTCTGTATTACTCTTTGCACTACTTATGGGGCGCTTAGCAGAGGTAGACTGATCTGTACTGTTACTACTCGTTTGACTAGCAGCTAGAGGCCCTGTTGTGCTACTAGAGCTATTACTTGCCGCCTGTGCTGGGAGTAATGATGGCAATGCTTTAACATCAAGGTCATATGTAATTTTAGGCATTTTAAGCGTTGGTAAAACGGAGGCAAAATAGGCGTAATGAGTTTTTAACATTTTTTATTAATTCTTTTTTTGTTGTAAAGGTCACGATGGGATGGGGTTCCCACTTAAATTTTTTTTTAAATTTGAATTTCAAATGTTATAACGGTTAAAAATTTTGTGTTTTCTGCATTAAAAAAACATTTTGTGTAAAATTTGACAATAATTTTTGAAAAGTTGGTCGGAACCCCTTCAGATGACGAGCTTTCTGAATCTGAAGCCATTTTAAAAAAAGGTGAAGTAGTTTAGGAGGAGACTTTTCCTGGATTTTTGAGGTTTTTGGGACCTTTTACCCTAAAAAATGTTCAGGCCGGCCCAGGCCATGCCAGCCAAAAAGCCAAGCCCTGTCAAACTTTTTTAAGAACCGGCGCAGTTTGTTGTTGCCATGCCTCCAAGTCGCGGATCCAAAGGCTGGCGAAAGCAGAGAAAGACTTTTGACAAAAACAAGAAGAGGACTGAGAGGGATACACGTGCCGACGCGTTGGTGGAAAAAAGAGCCAAGCTCGACGACCAAGAGCGAGTTGCAGAGGCAAGGGAACGAGACTCGCAGTATAATAAGTGGGGGCGGAATCTTTCGAAGTGGGGGCAGAATCTCTCGATAATTATGAAATGGAATTTTCTGTCATCACCCCGAAAGGGGCTGGAGTACATTACATGACCAGAAAGGAGTACTGGGCTAGTGTAGAGAGGGAGAAGATGACGCCAGTAAAGTGCCAGATGCGCATGGGTGTGTGAGTAGAACAGGAGAGCCATACCTGTGAGAGATGTGGCAGTGGCAGGAGACAGATGATAGGTGTAGAATATATAAGTATGTGACGGGGAAAGTGATAGTGCTAGTGTGTAGGGTGCCCAAGATAAAAAAGGAAGAGAAGGTGTCCAAGCAGACTAGGAGACAGAGAAAGCAAAGGTGCGGGGCTGTGGTAGGGGAGATTAGGCGAATGGTAGGTGAGGAGCATAGGTTGACAGAAGCAGAGGTGAATGATTATGATGAAATGGTGAAAGACATGTATAAAAACTATGCTGCCATGCCTGACGAGAAACAAATAGAGAACTTAGCCTACCAAGCCCTGTTGCACATGGATTGCAACGTCATGTCCGACAAGCAAGTCTCCGCTTTATTGCATGCAGTGAAGCATCCCTTTCTCTCGGGCCAGCAGGTTGGCTTTGCTTTTTTGTTTGTTTCTTTTCTGGAATTTGTGTGACTGTAGTTGACGAAGAAGAGGAGAGAGCTCACAGCGGACGTGGACCTTAAGTACGATCTGAAACTGTCAGCAGACGGTTTGTCTGCGAGTGCAAATGTTTACAGCATTCTCACTGAGTTGGAGACCAAGTGGATGAGGGATGGGGCAGGGCAGGCGGATACGCTCATGATACCTATTGGGGGGGATGGCAGGAAACAGGTGCAACACTGAATTATGTACTATGGGCGATTAAGGTTTTTGCAGTTGATGGTGAAAATCAGTTGGTACGGGGCTTTCCCCATCCCACGAGTCAGGAGGGGATCTTCCCTGTGCTCATTTCTAGGTGCGGGGAAGAACTGGAGGAGCTCAAACAGTCCGCAGGTAAACATGATGGGGGTATATTTTGTGGAGGCAGAACTGCGTGCTAAGGCAGTATGAGCTGTTGTTTGCTCAACATTTTTTTTGAGGTTAGTGTAGGGGCAGTTCTTTATTGATCTGCCCCCACGTTAACGTCAAACCTTTTTTTTTTTTTTTTTTTTTTTTTTTTTTTTTTCTTTTTTTTTCTTTTTGCTTCTCGGTTACTAGGGGAAAATCTATGTTGAAGATAACATCACTTCTCTTCTACACATATTTTCCCTGATCTTTCTCTTTCTCTCTCTTTTCGTTAAGTTATTAACAATAAAACTTTCTTAATAATTGAATAAGTTTTATTAATACTTGAATTAGTTTATTGATATTATAATTGAATTAGTTTTATTTATTAATACTATTGATATAATTTTATTAATAACTTGTAGGTGAGCTTTTAGCTTACCTGGAGCAACTTGAACAAAATGGATGGACATCCCCGGAAACCGGCCGGCATTATAAGGTTAAACTTTTTGTGACAGGTGACACGAAGTGGCTGCTTTCATGCACCGGGCATAAAGCAGCCTCTTCAGATAACTCTTGTTTTTGTGCACATGCCATTCAGGGGATAGAGCAGATTTAGAGGTAGAGTGGGGTGTGACTAGAAAGAGCACTGATGATGCATCACAACCCGGAAAAAAACATGCACAATCACTTTTTCATTTCATCCCGCTTGAAAGACACATACCAGACTTGCTGCACATGATGCTGCGTGTGTGCGGCCGGATGACTGACTATATTATACGAGAGATTTTAACAGGAAAGCCTCGTGTCCCTTGGAGTTTGGACATTCCGCTTGATTCACCGTACGCGTCCCTTGACTCAAGACTCGCGCACTTCAAAGATCAACTTGCAAGTAAAAACCGGGCGGGAAAGGTAATTTCCGGTTTCAAATGTCGGTATAATGACGAAAAAAAAGATCATGAATGGACTGGACTTGATCGCGGTGTAGCGTTGCGTCATTTTATGTCGGAAGTTTACGATGACAATTTGAATCTAGAAAATATTTTTTGCCCGGGCCGCTGGAAAAATATTAAGACTTTTTGCGCGGGCTGGTGGAATCAATTTCGCAAATCAACAATCCGCACATTTTCACTGACACGGAAGCGGATTTGTGGCAGAAACAAACTCGGACTTTGTTTCTTGAACTAACTTCTATGAAATACCAAGGCCCCGCTCATCCTTTGATCGAGGATGGGACTTGGTATCTGAAGGTACCTGGTAAAGGCGGTGAACCAAACGATATCGTTTACTGGGGGGAGGATGGGAAGGAGGTGAGGAGGGGTGAGAATGGGCCCGTTCTGCGCCGGAAGGATGTATATCCTTACGGTACTTTCGATCCGGATTTCATTACTCCATACGTGCATCTTACCGTTAATCATATCACTTTTTTTTTGAAGCTTCACGGAACTATTTAATGGTTTTCTTGTCAGTCGCTGGAGCTAGTGAACAACATGCATTCACAGCTTTTTTTCAAGCGTAACACTCGTCGCAATACGTGGATGTTAGAGCTTTTACAGGCTAACTATCGTGTCAAAGAGCTCCAGTTCCGGGGGTACAAGAAAAAAGGCTACAAGTTCCGTTGCTCAATTTGCGCTAAGTACTATGTGTACAAAATATCTTTTCAGAAACATGAAGAAGAGTGCCGCGCTGAAGCTGAGGTTGATTTAGACCTTGTCATCGGTCTCAGCAAGGAGAGGATGTGGGCGGATGAGGATTTTTTTTGATTAATAAATTATTATTATTATTATTATTATTATTATTATTATTATTATTATTATTATTATTATTATTATTATTATTATTATTATTATTATGGACACCGTGATAGCCCAGTGGTCAAGTTCCACCATCTGGGCCCTGTCGCCAGTTCGATTCCCGTCGGTGCCACCAGTATTTTCATTGAACATACCGATCCGTCTGGACCAGTATTTTCATTGAACATACCGGCCCGTCTGGAAGTGTTGGAACTGCCCTTGCGGGGGGTGTCATTAGAGCTTATCGTCAATTCTTCGTACTCCCCTCACGGGTGAGACGATGGAGGCGCATGTGCAGAAATGCATCAGCCATTGACAGAGAAGCACTATTATTATTATTATTATTATTATTATTATTATTATTATTATTATTATTATTATTATTATTATTATTATTATTATTATTATTATTATTATTATTATTATTATTATTATTATTATTAATATTTAATATTAATATTATTATATCATAGTATTATTATTATTATTATTATTATTATTATTATTATTATTATTATTATTATTATTATTATTATTATTATTATTATTATTATTATAAATTATTATTTACTATATCTGAGGCGTACTGATGCAGCTAATGGCATATCCTCAACGGACATAAGCCTCCAATACCCTTGTTCGAGGTCCTCCACCCCCCCGTGTCAGTCTCTCGCCTGATGATCGGGGCCACCGATGGAGCTCCTGAGGGCAAGACTGCACTAAGCCGAGGTTATTCCGCAGTCCCAGCAACCTCTTGCAAGACGTCACCGAATGTGCAAGTGCATACACCAAGCGCGGTTGGTGTATGCACTTGCACATTCGGTGACGTCTTGCAAGAGGTTGCTGGGACTGCGGAATAACCTCGGCTTAGTGCAGTCTTGCCCTCAGGAGCTCCATCGGTTGCCCCGATCATCAGGCGAGAGACTGACACGGGGGGGTGGAGGACCTCGAACAAGGGTATTGGAGGCTTATGTCCGTTGAGGATATGCCATTAGCTGCATCAGTACGCCTCAGATGTATTATTATTATTATTATTATTATTATTATTATTATTATTATTATTATTATTATTATTATTATTATTATTATTATAATTGGACACCGTGATAGCCCAGTGGTCAAGTTCTACCATCTGGGCCCTGTCGCCAGTTCGATTCCCGTCGGTGCCACCAGTATTTTCATTGAACATACCGGTCTATTTCTGGACCAGTATTTTCATTGAACATACCGGCCCGTCTGGAAGTGTTGGAACTGCCCTTGCAGGGGTGTCATTAGAGCTTATCGTCAATTTTTCGTACTCCCCTCACGGGTGAGACGATGGAGGCGCATGTGCAGAAATGCATCAGCCATTGACAGAGAAGCACTATTATTATTATTATTATTATTATTATTATTATTATTATTATTATTATTATTATTATTATTATTATTATTATTATTACATACCGATCCGTCTGGACCAGTATTTTCATTGAACATACCGGCCCGTCTGGAAGTGTTGGAACTGCCCTTGCGGGGGTGTCATTAGAGCTTATCGTCAATTCTTCGTACTCCCCTCACGGGTGAGACGATGGAGGCGCATGTGCAGAAATGCATCAGCCATTGACAGAGAAGCACTATTATTATTATTATTATTATTATTATTATTATTATTATTATTATTATTATTATTATTATTATTATTATTGAACCGGCTTACGCACATTAATATTGTAATTAATCAGTAGTAATAAAATATTTTATTAATAATAAGGCACTGAAACATCTCTGAGGCTTAATATTTTGTTTTGCAGTTGATGGTGAAATTACTTTGATGTCCACACCTAAAAAAAATTAAAATAATAATAATAATAATAATAATAATAATAATAATAATAATAATAATAATGATAATAATAATAATAATAATAATAATAATAATAATAATAAAAAAAAAAACATCTCTCAAGGGGAAGCAGACAGCGCTGCTGCTCGCCTCGCCAAGGTGCCCGCCGCGATGCGGGGTCCGCTGCGAACGGCAGAGGCTGGGACAGCAGAGGGCGGCGGCGCAACAGGAACGACTTGGACAGAAGGGGGGGGGGGGGGGGGGGGGCGCGCGGCCACAGCGGCGCGACGACGATTGCGGGCCTGTGCACCTGACCACTCTACCCCACTAGCACTATACTCCCGCGCCATATTTTTCCATTCCTTGCTTTTTTTGGCTTCCCTAGACAGGGGGCGCCCGCGACGCTTGGCGGCAACAGTAGGGTGGGCAAGTTGCCACTCATGCCGACAACCCGAGCAGAGATGGGCACACGTGGCTGGTGGGGAGGGTGCAGGCGGGGCGGGCGGGGCTGCAGGCTCAACCTGTGTGTGTACGTTGATATGTATGTATGCATGCATGTATGTATGTATGAATGCATGGATAACCTGCTGGGGCGCCTCGTCTTCGTCGGTGTCGTCCGCCACATCGATCTGCAGATCCATGTGGTGGTCGAGCACCATGCGGGGCGTCCAGGGCTCCTCATCCTCCCCCTCCCCCCCTCCCCCTCCCTCTTTTCCTCCGCCCCCTTTTCCTTGCTACGTCTATCCATGCCTTCATATTTTTTTCTCACTCTCTACCTCCTCGTCGTACACATTGAACATGATGCCTGGCGGCGGCTCAAGCACACACACCCCCCCCCCCCCCCCCCAACTTCACCTCCCTCACTTGCTCCGCCCCGCTATTCTCCGAGCTATTCCTACTCCCACTTAAGGTGAGCTTACATTTTTCCACCATCACCTCACCCTGCCTAACCCGAGCCTCAAACTGCTTCAAGCGAGCCTGCACGTGCTCCTTGAGCCTCAAACCCCCGTTTCTGCTTTGGTAGCAGTCCTGTGGGGAGAGGAACTGAAGAGCGCGGCCCATGGGGATGGGGCCGGCTGTTATCATCCTCTCCCGTCTGACACCCGGCAAGGCCGGACCAAACAAAGTGTCATACGGCTCGTTGGAGCGTATGTACGAATTATGGAAAGCTTACTCCAATCCGTGCCGCCGTCCATGTTGAGCATGAACCAGCCCTTCTCCGAGGGCAGGCGCAGCACGATGCGCCACCAGGGCCCCTCTGTCCCCTGCTCTTGTTCGTCCTACAAGGTGGGGGGGGGGGGGGGTTGTAAAGAGAGAGAGAGAGAGAGAGAGAGAGAGAAGGAGGTGACCCAAAAAAAGATAACCACCTTGTGGTACCCCGGCCTAAACCGGGGTACGTTGATGACGGAGTGTTGACGGGCCAGCACCCGCCAGTGACGCACCCAACGGAAAGTCGCCACCAAGTAGAACTTCTGGGGTTGCTCCTAAAAGAAGAAGAAGAAGAAGAAGAAGAAGAAGAAGAAGAAGAAGAAGAAGAAGGAGAAGAAGGAGAAGAAGAAGAAGAAGAACGAAAAAACAAAAACAAACACAAAAAAAAAGAAGGGGGGGGGGGCACCTCCTCGGGCTCTGCACGTTTTCTTTTTTTGACAACGTGATCTTTGTCCTTCAGGATTGTCGCAACCCTCCTCAATTCTGACTTGTAAGCAGTCAGGACGCTCACGTCCATATCCACACTTGGTGGCTGCCCGGTGATGGCAGAAGCGACGTTATGTAAGTCGGGGAACCCCACCACCAAAACACCCCGGAACGGCAGTGACGGGTCGTCCAGTGACGGGTCGTCACTGACCGTGTCGTAGACGATGTTAACGCCCGTGCCCTCAAAGAGGGCACGGACGGTACTGGGGGGGTGTTCAAAGTCCGACATCACTTTGAAATCAAGGTTGCTTTTTGCACCCCGCCTAAGAGTAATGGCAGATAGGACTTGCTGTCCTAAGGCACGACGTGCCAGGGCTACCGGGGTTTGCCGGGGGAGCAAAAACAAGTCCTGGTAGCTATTGAATTTTGTTTTTGGCCTAATGCCAGGTCTTGGGGGGGGGGGGGGGGGGGGGGGGGGGCTGCTGCCACGTTGTGCACGAGACCTCCCTACGTTCGGTGCGCAGGGGGGGGGGCGGGACCCCCACACCCCAACGTGCTGGGGCCAGACAGCATAAATGACGCGGCGCAAGGTAACCGCATATTCCTCCCCAGGAACCGCAGCAGGCCACCCCACATTCCACCCCTCGACCAAGTCAGTGAGCTGACGGCTCTGACATGAGGTCGGCGAAGTGGGGAGGGCCAAAGACTACATATAGCACATAGGTGAATGTGAGCAAGGAGAGAGACACAAAAACCCAAAAATGGATAAATACAAGCATACATGTCGTGAGTGGCAACGGAAAACGTGAATAAAAATGTGAATTGAAGGGGGGGGGGGGGGGGGGGGGATTACTTGGGGGACATGTAAATACAATGTAGGAACACAGGTCAAGGCAACGGGAAAGGTATTTGACACAAACACATAAAATAGTTACAGAAAAAAAAAAGTGCACAGACAGATAAGGAAAACAAAGCTGACAAGGACAAGGAAAACAAACATAAAAACACACGTTTTGTGCATGTTCAAGACAACCAACATGTAAGCTAAGAGAAAACAAAGAAAACAGGTATAGGATACATGTATTTCACAAGAATGCCAAGTAGGGCAAACAGGAACAACAAGACAGAAACAGAATAACGACATTTCACAACCCCCTCTCACAGCGAAAACAAACACACCAATCATGCACACAAGCAATTTTCAATCACACAACATGCATACAACAACAATACACAAAAATTTGCAATAAAACAACATGCAGGGACAACAAAAGGGACGAAAACAAAATGGCGGACAGCAACAGGAGGCAGCAACTTTATGCTGTCCGTTATAGGGGAAAAAAACACATGCACACACAAATTTCTATGCAAAAGTGGACAAACACAGTATGGGATCATATGAGAACACAAAACACAGCAAGGTATAATGTGTAGGCAACAGAAGGGAAGAAAAACAAGATGGTGGCAAGCATTTTGAAAAAAAGCACGTAACACAAGCAAACACAAGACTAACAGTAGTATAGGGTCGCACTACAAGACACTTTTTCAATACACACCCCCCGCCGTCAGGGACACACCCCGGCCGGCCCGCACGGGACAAAAAGGCAATAGAATTTAATATTTAAAATAATACCGTTAAAATATAAAGACACAGACAGGATGAACATCCAAGACACTGACAAAAAGTCAAGTCGTAGATTTACAATTTCAAAAGGATGTATTATGTTAAAGAATAATGAAAAGAGGCCGATGGTAAAAATTCAATGGAGAGAAGGAAATCAAACGATGTGTAAGAGTTTTAGTATTGGAAAACGAAGAAACCAAGAACAAGCAATGGAAGAAGCAAAAAAATACTACGATGAAAAAGTAAAACCAAAGTATGATGAATGGAAAGTTAATTATGATAAGGAAACAAAAGAAATCAAAAAAGAAAAGAAAAGGAATTGGAAGAAGACTCCTTTCAAGTGTGAATGCGAGTTGAAATAAATAGGAGTAGCAAAGCAAGACATATGAAATCAAACAGGCACACAGCTTCGCCCGTCCTTGCCGCCCAGCCCTAATTATTATCTATACACAGGCGAGCCCCCTATATATAGGACACAAGCGGGCAGACAATGGCAGAGACTACAAAATTTGAATGTGAATGCGGTTCCATAATTAATGTCTCGGGAATACGAAGACATAATCAAACAAAAAAACATAAAACATTTGATTTTGAAGGATTTAGGAGAATGTTGGAATTGACTAAGCATATTCCAATTGGAGAAAATACAATTGTTGAAAAACAAGAAATTGTTAAACAACAAGAAATTGTTGAAAAACAAGAAATTAATGAAAATCAAAAAGACAAAAAAAAATCAGATGTTAAACTATTTTATATTTCTAGCGATGAAATCAGAGCTGGGCTTTGGAAAAATCTTAACCCTAAATCAGCAAAAACTGGTGAAGGTTTAATAGATTGGTTGAAAAGAGAAAAAAGAGAAAGAGAAGCCCCGCCCGCACCGCCCGCCCAGACCGCACCGACAGCCGTGTCAGCCCTGCCAGCCACGGCCGCCCCGCCCTAATTTTCATCTAAACATTGGGGCCACCGTATATATAGGCACGGAGAGCACACGGCAGACCACGGCGGAGGCAGACAATTGAGATAATTATTTAATTTTCAAAAAAAATTTGTTAACCAATATATACGATGGAGACACACACTTACAAAGGTATTCAGTATAGGTTGGACAAATTTAGGGAACAAAAAATTAATTATGAAATCAAAAGGGTCAGGGGTCAAGATGTGCTGTATATAATACCGAAGACTAGAAAGTATAAGGTGGATACAACAACGGCCCAAAATTACTTGAACCAAGTAAGAGGTGCTGTTTATTTTGAGGAACGGAAACAAGGTATTCCAGTAGCACCACCATTACCTCCTCAGTTTGAGGCGAAAGTGTTTGAAGCAAAAGTGAGAGAAAGAAAAGAAAGGGTGAAAGACCTAATGCGGTATGCTAACTACGAAATCAAACACGTAGATAGAAAGAAGCACGTGCTGGGTATTAATGAAAGCCAGTATTGGGTTAGGATTAGAGGCAACTTTACTTCATTCAGTATGGAAGATGTAGTAAAGTTTATTGAGATAATCCTGAACGACTTTATCAAAAGACAGAAACAGGGAAGTATGGTTAGTGTAAGCATCAAGTTTGTAGATTACTATGGAGCAGTATCTACAAAGTTGAAAAAGCTTAACGAGATTTCTGTCGGCGAAGTTTTGGAAAGATTGTCAGCAATATTTCAAAGCAATGAAAGCCTTTATACAGACGAAAAGGGAACTAATATGGATAGGTTTAGATTCGTTTTGAAATCTGTTGAAATGCCGACAGGCGGAACGAGGCTTCAAATAATTAATAAGTTGGATGTATATAAGAAGAGAGGAGTAATTCAAATTAATAATACAGACAACATATGCTTAGCCAGAGCAATTGTTGTAGTAAAAGCAAAAATTGAAAAACACAATAAATACTCACAGATTATGAAAGGCAGAAAGATACAGGAGGAGATGGCTTTGAAACTACACGAAGAAACAAAAGTCATTCAGGATGTGTGCGGTATTCCTGAAATTAATACATTTGCTATCCACATTAAATACAATTGGTTATTGTTGAATTTCCTGACAAGATTGTTTATAAGACGGACCTGCTTAATGAAAATGGTGAGCGACTTACTAACCTTTACATACTTAAGACAGAGAACCACTACGATGCCATAACCAATATGAAGTCTATGGTAAGTAAAGAAAACTTCTGTGAAATATGTCTAAGAGGATTTCAAAAGCGACACGCCTGCGAAGCTAAATGTAATATCTGCGAAACCAAAGAATGTAAGGGTATTAACGATAGAAGCAATTGGACTGATTGCTATTCGTGTAATAGAAAGTTTCCAAATACGGTCTGCTTCAACAACCACAAGAGAACGAACTGCGATATCAAAGCAAAATGTCTTATGTGCGGACTTAATTACAGAAAGAAAAACGAACACAAGTGCGGATATGCAAAATGCCGTAATTGTAAGGAACTGAAACCACTTGAACACCAATGTGAAATCGTGAAGAAAGACATATTACCTTTTTCAGAGAAATACATATTCTTTGACTTTGAAGCGACACAGGATACGGGCGAACACATTGTTAATCATTCGGAAAGCCAGTATTACGATGCTAAGGAACCACCCGTCATTCATAAGAACATTGATGATTTCTGTAAGTGGGCTTTTGAATCTAAGCACAACGGCTTTACATTCATTGCTCATAACAGTCGCGGTTATGATTGTCAGTTTATTCTTAAATGGTTGGTAGATAACGGACAAGCACCATTCGTCATTTATCAAGGCGGTAAGATAATGATGATGACTTTGAAGAAATACCGCTTCATTGATAGTCTCAGTTTCTTGACTATGCCTCTGGCTGATTTTCCTAAGACATTCGGATTGAAAGAACTTAAAAAGGGCTTCTTCCCTCACTTCTTCAATACGGACAAAAACAAAAATTATGTTGGTGTTATGCCACATAAGAAGCACTACGGCTACGACACTATGAAAGATAAGAAAAGAGCGGAATTCTTAGAATGGTATGAAAGCCAAAGAAACAGCACATTTGATATGCAGAAGGAAATCGCTGAATACTGTCATAGCGATGTTGATATTTTGAGAAGGGGATGTATGGATTTTAGAAAGCAGTTTCTAGAATTCGGTATTGACCCGTTTCAATATACAACTATTGCTAGTTGTGTTATGGCTTTGTATCGGGCCAAGTTTATGCCAGAGAATTCAATTGCTGTGTTGAAGGCTGAAAAGCAAAACAGGATAACCTCTCGGGCTTGTGTTGAATGGATAGCTTACAGAAGCAGGTTAGACCAAACGGATATCAAACACGCATTCAATGGTGGTGAGAAAATGTTTAACTTAGGGCAATCAACTATTTACGTAGATGGCTGGGATGAGAAGAACAAAACCGCTTACGAATTTCACGGATGTTTCTGGCACGGATGTCCAAAGTGCTTTAACAGAAATACAATCAATACTAAGAAGAATGAAACGATGGGCGAACTATACAAGGCAACAATGAGACGAGAAAAAGACCTAAGCAAACAAGTAAGCAAAATAATAAGTATATGGGAATGTGAATGGAGATTAATGAAAACAAGTGAAACCCTAGCGGAAGATACTAATGAACGAATTACGGAACAAGAAGGACTGAACCCGCGAGAAGCAATGTTTGGAGGTAGAACGGATGCTCTAACATTGTATTGGAAATCACGACACAGCCACGAATACGCGAAATACATTGACATATGCTCTCTGTATCCTACCGTTATGTTTTACGACCTTTACCCTAGCGGACACCACGAAATCATTAGACCCTCAAATGACGACGACAGAAAAGAAATGAAAAACAAAATCATAAACAGAGAATATTTCGGAGTGTCTAAGGTTAAGATGCTACCGCCGAGAAAATTACTACACCCCGTTTTACCTAAGGCGGACAGAGGAAAACTGATGTATTACTTATGCGACAAGTGCGGAATGACTGAACAGAAAACCGAATGTAAGCACACCGATAACGAGCGAGCAATAACTGGCACTTGGGCGACACCCGAAATCTACAAGGCCTTAGACAAAGGCTATAAGCTAATTAAGGTATATGAGGTATGGCACTGGAAGGAACAGAGCAGTAGCCTTTTCAAAGATTACATAAAAACTTTCTTAAAGGTTAAACAAGAGTCAAGCGGATATCCTGATGGCTGTATTACAGAAGAACAAAAAAGAAACTACATTGACAGTATGGAAATCAAGATGGGAATTAAGATGGACGAAAACAAAATAGAAGAAAACCCCGGACGGCGAGCAGTTGCTAAGTTGTGCTTGAATAGTCTGTGGGGCAAGTTTGGTGAAAAGCAAAACAAAACTCAAAACAAAATGATAAAAGACAAAGATACCTTATACAAGTTAATGAACGATAAGTCAGTTGATAACATAAACATAAACATTATCAACGACAAAATAATAGAAGCGAGTTATGACCTTAAACAAGATGCGGTAAGCGACCCAGTAAAAACAAATATTGTAGTTGCTTTATTTACGACCTGCCACGCGAGGATTAGACTATATGAGATGATGGACAAACTAGACAACAGAGTTCTATACCACGATACCGACAGTGTCATATACACAACAGACTTAACGAAGGGCGAAACAGATGTCAAAACGGGTAAGCTGTTAGGCGAATGGACGGACGAACTACACGGAGCAAAGATTACGACCTTTATCGGAGGCGGGCCAAAGTGTTATGGATATGTCTTAGATAACGGCAAAGCAAGTATGAAAGTAAAAGGCTTTAGTATGAATTATGAAAACAATTAAGTGTTAAGTGTCATTAGTTGCGGACTTGGAATTAAAAACAACGACCTTATTGAGAACGGCAAGAATGAATTGTTAGAGTTGCTTAAAACTCAGGAAGAAAAACTGATTGCTAAACGAATTGAAAAATCTGGTAAAGTTGTTATTGTAGAAAACAGCAAGATAACAAGAGATAAACAACAGAAAAAAATAACGAGCGAATACTTAGAAAAAATATTCAGCTTTACTTACACCAAAAGAAATATTATAGGAATTGTAGATAATGCGATTGAAACTAGACCATTCGGTTATTAAATGAAAAAAGCAATAAAAATGTTTATAGATATATTTTTTTGCCCCTACCCTTGAAGCTCCTGATTGTATGAATTCCTTTTTTTGGTTTCACTAACTTAGTATTTACAGCCGTAGCACCCATTAACGATACGGGGTCAAATGCGGTTCGGTAGTTCGTCGTTAGCTTCGCGGTCTTTGCCCTTTTACCTTTTGGATTTACCCTCACCGCCACTCGGTCAATCACTCCTTCAATTAGGTCCTTCGTGCTACTGCCTTTATTGTATGTGGTCGCCCTCACACCTGTTTGTCGGCTCAGGTCTTTCGCAATAGTCCCGCCAAGGCTATGTCCCGTCAGCTCTACATTATCCTTACCATATTTTTTTATAACCTCATCAACAAGCTTCTGCTCTTCTTTGTATCTTGGTGTTCTTTTTAATACTCCCTTTACTAATGCGACATCGGTTAGTAGGTCCCGCTTATCTACTGAACCTCTAAATGCGACAATAGCCTTACCATCTTTCTCATACACAGTTGATTTTTCTTTGCTAGCAACTGGCTTCCATCCGTCAGCACCCTTTCTATCTGACGAAGCCAAATAGACATCCTCTGATAACTCCGCACTGCCCCCCTTTTGTTTTCTATAAGCCCTACCAGCTTTTTTCAATGCCTCCTTGTAGCTTATACCGTGTTTGGCAGAGTAAGCCTTAACGAACTTTATCCACTCGGTCATTCTATATAATTAATTATTTTTTATTTTTTCCTCCCTATTATATACTCACTACTCTACACTCACCGATGCAAAAGCTTTGTGAAAAATTTGAACAGCTATCTGTCAGCAACAAAGACAGAACATTTACTTTACAAGAAATTAAGCAAGTAATTGATGGGCACATTAATGAATACAAATCAGAAAACAAGAAACTTCAAGAACAAGGAAAGATACCTATGGGGAAATATAAGGGAAAGACAGTAGCCGATGTGGTTGTATTTGATACCCAATACTTAAGATGGATGGCGAAGCAACCATTTCTAGACAACTATCCTGAGCTAAAAAAAGAAATATTCAAACAGCTTCAATTGTAATTCTAAAACTTATTATTTTATTTTTTTGTTTTGGTTGCAAAGCTACGTTTGCAAAAACGTATGAAGCTTTTTCAAAAGGTTCATTGGTCTTCTAAAAAATTAACGATAACACTCACATTTCCTCCATTATTAACAGTAGATACAGACTTTTGTAAAAATGTTAGATTTTCACCAGGAGAGAGTTGAATGTCGTAAGTTCGCAGGTCAATAAGCTGGCTAGAAGTAGCATTAACATAAAGTTTAAGGATGACATCCGATATAGTGGCACCACCAATGGCAGTCGCAGCGGTGTCCTTTGATACCATTGAAGTTTTTGTATCAATATCCGCAAAGTTCTCAGCCGTAAGTGTCCCAGTCGTTTTCACAATCCGCACTATATTAACTTTGGTGTCTTCGTTTGATATGCTCACGAGAGATGGATAAACAATTGAATAATTGGTCACACCATTAAAAGTTGTTTTATTTTTTATGCTAATAATTGGACTTTCAGTGGTGCTCGCTGGCTCACTACCTTCCGCTTCGTTTGATATACTTGAATTAATAGTGTTGGTGCCCTCAATAAACATACTACAACTGGCTGTTTTTAATGTTTGATTAGCATTACCAGTTCCATAATTTCTAATACAAGCTGAAAAAGGTAGGGTTGTATTTGAAAGACTAACACCCACATTCGCATTCGCATACCTAATTGTATGAACCAGCTGAAATTCTCCACTTGATGGATTTTCTATGTAGAACCTTATAGCACCAAAGCCAAGATATTGAAATTTAATCTGGAATACATTACCTTTGGACCAGTCTAAGGCAGGCATAATTTTAGTCCCATTACACGGGTCATCCCAGTTTGCCTGTGCGATAAGTGTCGGCACCCCACCTTTAACACTGGCAATATTCATACCAGTCGCTCTTATTTTGTAAAAATAGAAGCCATTAGTAAAATCACTTTCACCTATGCCAATATATGAATTGTAGTCTTTCGTTTCATCAGTATTCCATAAAGCAGTAAATCGTGTTAGAACTCCCATACCTGTTCTGTATTTAATTCTTTTTTTACTCGTCAATACAGCATTCGCAGTCGTCTTCACATCTGTTTTAAGTTCGGCCATATTCGCATTAAATGAAATGGTAGCATCAGTTTGAGCTGTTGTCCATATTCGTGTATTGATAGTGTATGGGAAAATCTCTTGTAATACTGGTGTTAATTGACCGACCAATGCTTCGCCGAAAGCGGTTTTCATACTATTGGTTTCAACATTGCCGTCATATCCGACTTTGACATTAATGAAATCTCCGTCAGGGTCTTGTGCTATCAAATTTCGTTGGTGGCTCATTGTAGGTACCTACGACTTAGAGTTCCTATATTATCAAAAAAATAAATTAACTATCAAAATTTAATAATTACCTCTTACCTCCCTGGCGGGGTGCGGGGCTTGCCCCTGCTAACTTATCGTAATCATATTTGCCTTAACCTGAACCTCTCGCTGAGTGATTGCCACAGTGTAATGGTTAAGAGCAACACCGCCTGCTCCTGGAGTAGTAGCAATAAACTCCCATCGTCGCTCAGTATCAAGACTTAAACCACTGATTTCGTTTTGGTCCTTGCTCCACAGCGGACGGGTATTATCCCAAGCATCAACCCAGAACCAGTTGTATTTATACACATCGTTATTCATCAAGGCTGAACCCTCAATCTTTGGTTTCAGATACATATAGTCTTCTTCAGAGGCGCAATCAATGTTAAACTCTTGCTGACGGGCTCCATCAAGAGTAGTGTAAAAACTACTGACCTTTACTGCTGCACGGTTATCGTGGTCATAAGCTGTGTTCTTTTTTTCTTCGGTATTGAAAGCCGAGTGATAAATCTTCTTCAAACGGCGACCGTGGCCTCTATCAAATCTCATAATAATATTTTGGGTTGAGGTTGCTCCAAATGTATTCTTATAAACATAGGGATAATCAATATTGAAGCTCATACCTTCGGAGCTAGCAATCTTCTGCTGGATTGATTGAATGACATCAGGGTTCGTTTCAACCGCAAGAAACAAGGCGAGATTGGTAACATCAGCGGACACAGCCATAGCGGCACTACCAACATTCGCAGTGCTAATAGCAGTAGCAGCACCATTCGTCACCGTATAACCAGTTCTGTCAGTAGCACTCCACACAATTCGCATAGTCAAAATCTCTGGAAACATAATAGTCTTATCAAGTGCGAAAATAGTATTGAGAATCATACCCAAAGGAATTTTAACATTAATGGCCAAAACGGCATTCGCTCCACTTCCAACAAGATACTTAGCCTCATTGTAATTAACATTTACGGCCGACAAAGCTCCAACTCCAGTCGTCAAAGCAGCATCATCGTGACGACGAGCGGCAATCACGGGCTCTCGCAATAGACCCTGAGTTGCGGCAGCAACATCGTTATTACCATCAGCGGCCGCACGAAAGGCTGTTCTAGTTGCTTCAAGAGCACTAATGTTAATCAATCCGTTAGCATTACACTTTTGGAGCATACAGCCATAACCACTAGCATCACCGTGGTTAGGAAGGTCAAGAAAATCCTTCAAGCTCATTTCTGGTTTCCACAGCATCTTAGTCACAGTTCTAAGATTGTTAATGTCGCACAGATAAACACCACTGCGGGTTTGAAGTTGTATCTGGCTAATTTGCGAAAGGCAGTCCATAAAACTTCTAGAATAAGTGTTGGCACCCGCTGCTCTCATAGTATAAGTAAAACTCAAATAAGACCGAGCGAGATTGAAAGGTCGGCTAATAAGGTCAAAGCTTCGTTCTTGTCCGCCAGCAGTAGTGACCTCAAAGGTTCCAGAACCCTCACGAGGTGCCAGCTTATTCAAACGATAAGAAGCACTGATGTAGTCAGTCTTGCTGAAATCTAGTTCGCCTCCGTGTTGTGTCGGCATTTGTTTTTCCTCTTTTTTACTGTTGTCTTATATTTTAATATGAGAAAAAAAATAAATTAATTAATTACCTTGATTTTAACAAATTAAAAAATGATGTAAATAAATTAAAATAATTCGTCTCACGATAAATCAACAATGTCATTACAATGCCCAAACCGTTGAGATTAACTGGTTGGTCGTTTTCGTCAGTCAAATAAAACCGATACACATTGCTTGAACTAGTAGATAGCCGTTTGCCGTATTCACTGCCAGAGCCGTCGTAGATAACAGAGCCGAACGGGATTTCATTCGCGGTATATATTTCCTGTAATACGTGATTATCGCCTTCGCCTACTAAATCTGACTGTAAATATAATGTTTTTTCGCCAGTCAAAATTATGACATTTGGAGACCTAATGGAATTATTAGCAAAGAAATATGTTGAGTCGCGGTCAAAACCCATTACTTCGTGAATGCGAGTTTCGCCGTCAAATATAAACCGGGGTTGAATGCCTCCATTGTTAGCTACGGTAAATAATAGCTTACCGTCTTCTGGGTCGGTATTGGTATTGTTGCTTGTTATTGTATATGTGTAGTCATTGGGGCTATCTGCGGTTAGCACCTCGGCCAGTTTATTCTTTAAGTTGTTCATCGTGTAGTTTCCTTCGGGTATCGTAATCAGAGCCTCAAATCCATCTTCGCTCAGAGTAAAAGTATTGTATGGCGAAGAAACAGAATAATACGACTTCGGCACATAGATATGTAAAATTTTACAATGTGTTGGATTGTCTAGCGATTTCATATCAATGGAGTGAGTGAAATCACTGTCCGTGCCGTTTATCCTATTTTTGCTATTGACATAGTAAATATTACTACTTCGCCCGCCACGATATTCCATAGTAAGTGCTTTTTTCAAAAACCACTTACAATCTCAAAAAACTATATATTAGAAAATATATTTTTATTTTACTGGCGGGGTCTAAATGTATGTGTCAAAGCCGTAGCCGTTCTGGACTTTCAACTCATCGGCTTCTTTTTCCTTCAAATCAGTCCAACCGCTAGCAAATTTAAAGCGGTTCCCTTTCGCTCGTTCAAGTAAAAACCTAATACTATGCCACCCGCAGGTATCTGTTGTATCACTTTGGTTTTTGACTTGATTAACCTTCATAAGCAGGTATGTGTTCGGCTTGCTCTTTTCAATAAGCTGTTTCATTTGGTGAAGAAATAGCTCAGTCGGCTTATACAGTGCGAGAGGGTCGTAGATTTCAATAGTGTCATCTTTAATGGTATCAATCCAAACAGCAATCCAATGTGAGCCTGGTTGGCTAGACTTATCCAAGTTCATTATAAAACCATACTTCTTTCTTTTTTCTGGTTTCAGTTTGTTTATTTCATCGCTGGCTACCGTGCCGATATACCATTCGTGCTTTTTCATAATGTTGTCTATTTCGTCCGTCATTAGCCCTCTGTATGGGCTTCCAGCCCCTACGACCCCTGGATTTATATCTTTCTCATTTTGTGTTTGTGGTTGAATGGTGTCGGCGGTGATTTCGGGTGTTGTGTCTGCGGTGATTTCGGGTGTTTTGTCGGCGGTGGGTTCTGGTGTTGTGTCGGGCGGGGGTTCGGTATTGGTTTCAGGTGTGGTGGTGGTTGTGATTGCTTCCTCGGTTGGTTGAATACCGAGAGTATTTGAAACTTGATTTTTAATGTTTGGGTCGCTTCTCATTTCAGATACTAAGTTATTTACATAATCCTTCTTCTTCATTTTTTTTCTGTATTTACCCTTCTTCAAATATTTCTTAATTTTTGCTATCGTTAAAAGTTTGTGGATTAATTCCTCCATCGTTTTTGCCCCAGCACCAGCTTGGTTTATTCCCAAATAATCAGCGAGTTTCTTTCTCATTTCATTCTGGTCTATTCCTAAATCAATGCCTTCATCTACTATAACTTGTGCCATACCCGCTGTCGTGTGTTTTCCTTTAACTTTTTTGGGTGGTGGTTTGCCCCGAGCTTTCATTTCTTTTTCCAAAGCAGGGCCCAAAGTTTTGGGTATATCCAATTTAGGATACTTGTAATCATTTCTTAAACCTGCGGATATGTATGATATTTTGTCTTTAATTTCAAAGTGTTTCGCTTTGGCCTCCGCTAGTTTTTTTCTTGTTCTAATTCTTTTTTGTATTGTTCAGCCAGTTCTTTCTGCTCATCTGCTGATTGGGCATCGGCTATCGCTTTCTCTATTCCTGTGCCAAGTTTGATAAATTCTGTTTTGCTCAAACCTTTAATAAATTTAGTTGTAAAGCCAGCTTTCTTCATTAATTCAATGTATTTTTCTTTTAATTCCTTTTCAGCCTTTTTCTCTTCTTTTGTTTTCAATGGCATCTGCTTTTCTTCTGGTGCTTGGGGGGCTTGGGGTGCTTGTGGGGCTTGTGGTGGTGCTTGTGGTGGTCCTAGTTGTGGTGCTTGTGGTGGTGCTTGTGGTGGTGCTTGTGGTGGTGCTTGTATGTATTGAGGTTGGAAAGGTGGTAATAGCATTAAATTATTTTTTCTATCTTGTTCAAATTTTACATCCTCTATAAGTTTTTGCTCTCTGTTCGCCTCCCTTATGAGGTCTTCTTGTCTTTCTTTAATGTCGGCATTCTCTTTCCTCTCCATTCTTTTCTTCTCATCTTCTGCCTGTTCTCTTAACTTCTTTTCCTTTTCTTCCTGCTCGTGTATTAGTTCATATTTTTTCAGCAGGTTGTTTTGTATCTGATTGCGGTTCTCGTGTTCAAAGCGATTGAATTCGGACTTGATTATTCGCTCCTTCGTCTTTCGTGTTTTCTTCGTTTTATTGTCCCCTTTCATATATTTCAGAAACAGCTTAACGATTTGAAGTGTTGAAAGGTCATTAGTTTTCTCGCCAAAGTTGAGATATGCTCGTCTGCCTTTCACTTTGATATATGGTCGGCCATCTTTGGTTCTGTATATTCTGGGGGCCGTAGTTTTCGCGGTTTTTTTACAACCATCGTATATAACTAACCATTCGGCAAAGATGGGGGTATCACTTTTTCCGAAAATTTTCCAAGATTTTTAGCAACTTTCAGAAAACTTGTGCAAATGAAGGGAAATTCAGTATTTAGTTGCAGAACATAATAAAATGATATTAAAACATGTTTTTATTAATAGTCAACCACTTAGACTTCACCTCCGGAGGTGGACAGAAACCGGTCTGACACCTAATTTTTCCACTTTTTTCATGCCGGCGACGACAAGACTATGCTGGAAACAAGCGACAAAAATGCACAGCTTGGTTTTTTTGCTTTGTTTTATTTGTTTTTAGTATTTTCCTACATTATGAGCTGCTTTTACTTCAAAAAATCCCTGCCGCCGCTGTGATAGGGGATTCACGTGGGTAGTGGAAGGGGGAGGGGGGGGGGGTGGTTTTTGACTATGCAAGTAAAGAGATTAGTTGAATTCTCAATTAATAACACAAATCTAGGTGTAATAATATTATTATTTAAGATTACTAAGTTCAGTAAGTTAGAAACTTATCCTTGCATTCAAAAATATCTTTAAACGTTGGTTATCTCGCTAGTAGTAGCGCATATGCACCCGCAAACCTACAAGTGCACCCCCCACACAAAAACAACAAAATAAAAGCAATGCCAAACAATTACAAGCATCTGGCAAAGAAAAGAAAGGAAAAGGAAGCGATACAAGAACCTAATCCATGTAGTCAAAATCAACGTCTCAGCGCCATCGACGCTAATGCAAACTCAAAAAAACTTGGTGAGTTTTGCGGGGTGGGGTGGGGGAGACCGGTGCCGCGTGGGGGTGTGGTGTTACCGGTAAAAGCGCTAGCTGCCATGCGCGCGATCACGTCCTCCAGTACTTGTTCTTTCTCGCTCTTGCTATTATTACTGTTATTATTATTATTAGTATTATTTTTAGTATTATTATTATTGTTATTACTCTTGTTGTTGTTGTTGTTGCTGTTGTTCTTCTGGGTTTTTTTCTTTTTCTTTTTCTTCTGACTTTCCTCCTCCTCCTCCTCCTCCTCTTCTTCTTCCTCCTCCTCCTCCTCCTCCTTCTTCTTCTTCTTTTTCTTCTTGTCCTGCAGCTGTTGTTGCTTTTCTTTTTCCATCCTTGCCTTCTCTTTCTGCTCCCTTGCATCCCTCTCCTTTCTCTCGTCTTCTAGAAGTTTCTTAATGGATTGTGTTTGATCTGCAATAGCCTTGTTGACAAGGGACTGAACGACTGCTCTCGAAACACCAGCGGCCGAACCCTCCTGAGTACACAATATTATCGTACACAGGACGGTCCGGACACCGGTGATTTCAAAGCAGGCGTTTAATCACTTATAAAGAAGGCAATTACAGAACAAACCAAGGCCATTAAGAATTGCTAGAAGACGAAAGAAATCAGAGGGAGGACAGGGAGAAGAAAAAGGTGCAAGAAAGGAAAGAAAAAAGAGAGGCAACAACAGGAAAATAAGAAGGAAGGAAAGAAGAAGAAGAAGAAGAAGAAGAAGAAGAAGAAGAAGAAGAAGAAGAAGAAGAAGAAGAAGAAGAAGAAGAAGAAGAAGAAGGAGGAGGAGGAGGAGGAGGAGGAGGAGAGATTTCATACCTCGTCGACGTGCTCTTGCTGTGACTCGTCCTTAACAGCCTTCGGCTTCTTGCTGCTGCTTTTGCCTAGCCAGACACAAATATACTAACAAGCAATAGAGGATGCAAGGTCAATTTGTTACCTGCCTTGCTCTTTTTGGGTTTCTTGTGCGTGGGAGTGGGCGTCTCGTCTTCCTCTTCCTCCTCGACCTCGAGCTCCTCCACCGGTTCTGCACACACCACATGCACATATATTATGATTCATGTTTTCCGTTTTCATATTACATCATACTCATTTTTGCTACCCAATTTCGGTTTCTTGACTCTGCTTGAAGACCGAGGTTCGCCGTTCCCTTCTCTCTTGCGCTAAAATGTGAGAAGAAAGAAAGGGGTGTGTGTTTGTGTGTGCACGTGCGTGTGTGTGTGTGTGGGGGGGGGGGGTGTGCAAGAAGCATATACGACCTTGTTTGCCATCAGCAGAAGCAAAAGCTCCTTCTTCCGCCAGTAGTAAAGCATCGGCGGCTCCGTAGGGTCGCCGATGTACTTCAAAAACTGCGGCTTGACTTCCTTCTCGAAGTCAAGCGGCGAGTTAGGAAGCATGCATGAGTGCTTCAGGTTGAACCCGAAGAAAGCCATGAGCTGGTACTGAATTTCGTTGGCAACACCATCTCCGTCAGTATCCACATTGCGTGCGGCGAAAATATAACGCTTTGATCCTGCCAAATACAGTACAACAGACTT
>WBZZ01005480.1:0-5000 GCA_019918135.1 Paulinella micropora
CGAGTATGACACAAGATGAGAGAGAGACAGAGAGGTGAATAATGATCATCCGTGATAGTATAATTACATGATCATGGAAAGAATCTTCCTGTTGTTGTAGCTCTTGATCATCATGCTCCCGCTCATCACCCTATGCAGAGTCGATATGGTCGATCTTTCGATATTATCAGATATCGATGCAGCAGCTATATTGTCTGAGGTGTCCGAAATGGTGGATGCTGAAGCCTCTACGATGAATCTTACTGAACCATTCTTTTCATGACGCCTCCGCCTCTTACGCCCATGAAACAGGCTACAAAATGGAAAGAAAAGGAAGGAGAGAAGTAGGAGGACGAGTGAAAGTAGGAGGAGGAGGAGAAGTAGGAGGAGGAGGAGGAGGAGGAAGAGAAAAAGAAGAAGAAGAGAGAAGAAGAAGAAGAAGAAGAAGAAGAAGAAGAAGAAGAAGAAGAAGAAGAAGAAGAAAGAGAAGTAGTAGTAGTAGTAGTAGTAGTAGTATAAGTAGTAGTATAGTGGTAGTAGTGGTAACTAATAGTAGTAGTAGAAGTAGTAGTAGAAGTAGTAGTAGAAGTAGTAGTAGAAGTAGTAGTAGAAGTAGTAGTAGAAGTAGTAGTAGAAGTAGTAGTAGAAGTAGTAGTAGAAGTGGTGGTGGTGGTGGTAATAGTAGTTAGTAATAGTAGTAATTGTAGTAGTAGTAGTAGTAGTACTAGTAGTAGTGGTGGTGGTGGTGATGGTGATGGTGATGGTGATGGTGACGGTGATGGTAGTGGTAGTAGTAATGGTAGAAGTAGTAGTAGTAGTAGTAGTAGTAGTAGTAGTAGTAGTAGTAGTAGTTGGTAGTAGTAGTAGTGGGTAGTAGTAGTAGTGGGTAGTAGTAGTAGTGGGTAGTAGTAGTAGTAGTAGTAGTAGTAGTAGTAGTAGTGGGTAGTAGTGGGTAGTAGTGGGAAGTAGTAGTAGTAGTAGTAGTAGTAGTAGTAGTAGTAGTAGTAGTAGAAGTAGAAGTATCAGTATTTGAAATGGAAGAACATATCGCCTGTCCTCCGCCAAAATAAAATGACTCACCTCCAAAAACAAATGGTTTAAATGTAACTGTATCTCTATCTATTGATGTTAATACACCTACTTTGGCATCATTATCATACGCTAATTCCAAACCTGCACCAGAAGTAGGTGCTGTATTGCCACTGACTCTGAGTCTATTCGTGGAAAAATTCTTTGCTCCCGTTATTGTTTGCTCGCCAGCGAGTTTAACCACGTCGGCGTTTAAATCAACGCCGTCAACTAGATCAATGTTTTTGATGTCATTACCTCCCATGTCTATATTTCCCGTCATACTGACAGTGCCGTCTAATCTAAGAAAAGGTGATGCCACATTTCTCCATGGCCCTGTACTATAAATAAGCAGTTGATTATCTGATGCTGTTGTTATGACTACATCCGTTAATTTATCCAGTTCAAAGTCGCTTATATAACTTGAAGTTAATGTAGCAAATGAAGTATTGCCCAACCCATCCGTTTTTAATACTTGATTTGCTTTGCCGTCCGCTATTGATAAATCATATTCGTTATTAATTGAGACATAGCCTGTATCAGATATCAACAAAGAGGAATTGTTATTTTTTAATGATATTGTTATGTCATCTGTCCTTGCTTGTATTGAGTTTGCTTCAGTATGATCGCCATATAATACTCCATCAAGTTCCAAATCTTCATCCACTATGACAGAACCATAAAAATGATAAGTCCATGGATTGCCTAAATGGTTCATATTTTAATTATATTATTTTATATTGTAGTATATATAGTTTTAAAAAAATATGAATATATTTGGCCGATCACAATAACAGCAGTCAATAGATACTAAAACTATTGCCGTTACTACATTAACAAGAAACATTCAAAATGCTTATGTTGGCCTTGACCTTAGATCGTGGATGGAAAGTTCCACATTCACCACACTTTGCACTGGCGGTTATGGTAACAAAACAATATATAATTTAGGATATGGTTATTTCATTAAAGTTGCTTTTCGTGGGTCTTTGAATTTGCCTGCTCCAACCGGAATAGGAACTTTTCAATTCTGGTTTCATAAAACGGACGGAACAAATGTTGATGACTTTTACAGCGAAGTGCTAAATTATACAACAAGAAATTAAATGGGTCTTTTGATACTTTCAAATGGCCGTTATTATTTCATAGCAACTATACCCGCTCTTGGGTGGATTTCGCTTTGCTTTAATCGGTGTTTTCTTTTCCTTCGTTGGTGTGGGCTCCTCTTTTGCTTCTAAAACGGGCAATTCCTTTTTTGCTAATTCTTCTCCTACATTAGCCTTGATTTCTGTGATGCCAGTCTCCTTCAAATCTTTCTTTAAAAGATGTATATTCTTCTGTTGTTGTTGGTTCATTATCAAAGAATTTTTTCATGATATCGGAAGAAGGCAATAAAACTTCAACATTATCACCCTTCACATTAACTTCTTGATTTTGTTCCTGTCGGTATTTTTCATAAAATGCTATAATATCAGTTTTTAGTGATTTGCTTGTTGGCAGTTTTATATCGCTACTTAAATGATTCCATTTTTCTATTTGGCTCAGATAATCTTTTTTGGTTGACATGTTATATATAAGCATAACAAAAAAAATCCGTTTTATATTATTTATTCATCGTCATTGTCGTCGTCAAAAGTCCATTCATTATCGCCATAAATAACCTTCCACTGATTTTTACATTCTTCTAAGGATGGTAAATCTACATATCTAATTCTTATACCTGCTTTCATTGTTTTCTTCTTTTCTACCACATCTGGCATCCGTTTTCTTAAATTAGTCCAGAAACTGACCCGTGAAGTGCGGATCATTCGCATTTGCTTTATACACATCATACAATGCTTCTTTTGAAACCTCTTTACCAAAATGAATTTCTGGAAATTCTTTTGTAATATATCCCAAGTTTAAGCAATCCAACCACCACTTTCTCAACTTTGAAAGGATTTTACTTTTTGTTCTCGCAGTCCCTTTGTAATGATTGTTTCGCGGTCGTTAAAATCGCTTAGGTCTCTTTCAAGAAGAAACTCGCCAGTCGTTGCCTGTCAATAGATCTAATATCTGTAATCACTTTTCTTTTTCGTCTGGTTTCATGAGTGCTAATTCATCAGAAACATCAAGACAGCCATCGTTGCTCTGTGGTTCCCGCTGGCACTACCCATTCTTCGTTTGAAGCAAGGACCAAGAATAACATATTTTCTAATGTTAGATTTGGTAAATATTTTTGTTTAAGAGTGAGTGTATTTTCTGATACAAGTTTCTTAATTGTCCCGCTCGTTCTTTATCACCACCCAGACCATTTCGTCCATAAATACTACAATTGCTTTTGCTAGTTGGCATTGAAATCACCTAATATTTCTTTAACATCGGACGGCTGGAAGTAATAATCGGCACCTATTATGTCTTTGAATATTTCAAGAATAATCCCTTACCTGCTCGTTCAGTGCTTGTTAAAACTAATGGCAAGTGTAGTTTTTGCCATGGCTTTTGGTAAATGCTCGCAAACATATCAAGCACCTTTTTATATATGTCCTGTCTTCCCCCACACCATCTGTTTAAGATATGTTGAAAGAATGCTTCATTTTTTTCTTCTTCTGCCGTGAATGATTTCACGTCTTCTAATGTGTCCGCTGGAATTTCAAAACCCTTAAACAAGTTATAAAACCCTTGTTTATCGTTATCAAAGTATGCCTTAGGATCAAAGATTACGTCATTCACTTCTCGCCTTTTCGGGTGTGTGTCCACATTTTATACAAATCAATGACATTCAATGTGGCGGGGTTTTGCCTAGTGCTATCCAGTCCTCCTTTGATAAATTGGTCTTTACTCTTTTGTTTTTGAAGAATGATTCCATTGCTGATTCCGTCTTGTAGCGGAACACCTGCTTACCTTTGGAATCAACATATTCTTCAATTATGGTCGGCTTTGCTAAGTTAGCAAAAGTGTATGATTTATTCATCCAAGCCAAAGCAGTATCTATCAACTCTGTGAATTTTTCCAAATTATTACATTCATCGGCAAGTCGTCGTAAATCTCAATCGTGTTGATATTACGGACGATAGGGGAGATAGTTCATAAATTTTTATACCTTTGCCCTCGCAATTACTATCGTGGCAGTAGAAATACAATCCGTCTCTTCTCCATACTACATAGCAATTGTCGCTGTTATTTTCTTCCCCGTTTATATACATACCGTCCCTATGGTTTTTAAAATAAACATTCTCTGCTTTTTTCAACAATTTCCACATTTGGTATTTTGCTGAGTATGATTTCGTATATTTCTTCCAATGTGATATGTTGATATCGTTTCAAAGTTGTATATTCGGAATTCTAATATTGTAAAATGTATCGTCATCGGGTCGCATAATCAAATAATCATCTATTTCTACATCTTGTAACAGTTTCAAGGTGTTTGTTTTTGGTGTGTATGAATACGGAAGCAAAACGCGGTCGCTACCATCTTTATGAGAGTAGATAGTGCGGAAAGCCCTGTTTTTGTTATACACAGAAATATCAAGTATGGTTCGCAACTCAATATTCTTGTCGGCCCGTTCAAATGTAAAAGAGGTCGGGGTAATCTTTTTCAATTACCACTTCCATATATTTCCAAACTCTTTTTGTGTTTCGCAGTTTTCAAACACCAAGCCATTATCGTAAGAAAAATGGCACGACATTTTACCATTCTTACTTGCGTCCAAGTATTTGGCTTTTTTAGGATTATACTTCAAGCCTACATTAGCAAACACATTTTCCATAAGTGTGTTCCATCGCTCATACATTTTTTCGTGTGAGATTGATAATTCATCGCCATCAATGTCGGCAAACATTCGCTGGGGTTTGTTTTCCATTAATACTTCATAGTATTGTCTTTGTTTCTGGGCGTTTTTTCAATCAATGCCACGAAATCCTCTTGAAATGGCACAGTGGTGAATTGTTTGTTTCCCCACTTAATAAGAACC
>WBZZ01005480.1:10000-32659 GCA_019918135.1 Paulinella micropora
ACAACCACATTAACAACGAGTGATAACATAGTGGTCGGAGCAGGTAAAAAAATATTTGTAGATAGAAATGCTCTCGCCAACAATAAATTAGTCTTATGGGATGGAGGAACACATCAACAACTGCTTTTCTTGGATTTGGTGTTGCTAATGGTACATTGCTTTATAATGTTAATGCTTCAACCGATAGCCACGTGTTTTATTATGCGGGGACGAATGAATTATTTAGAATTAATAACACAGCAATTACTGCTTCAAAGTCAATAACGGCAAATGCGGGCATATCTGTTGTTAATAGCACAGCAGACTTAAGAGGAGAAGCGAGAAGTGGGTCTCACGCATCTCCAGTAGGATTATATGTCACAGGTAATCTTGGTCAATCTTCTGGCGGTGTTGAATTCAGACACAGCAACGGGACACAGGGAGTTGGTTTTGGTTATAATTCGGTATATGCTACAGTCAGCAGTACAGACCAAGAGTTGAATTTATACTCAAGAGGCTCAAGCCAGATTTATGCCAGAAGTGCTATGACCTGTTCTTCAACACTAACATCATCAGGATTATTAACGGCGAGTTCTGGTATATCAATAGCGGTAAGTGGTGGAGGGGCAACGACGATAAGTCAGAGGTCAAGTTATACGAACCAACCACTTATTCAGTTGAAGGGAAATGTTAGTGCCAATTATTCTTGTATATGTAATGATGGTAATTTAACGTTTTTCAATACATCAAACTCAAACGGAAACCCGAGTAGTGGATGGATTTATATGACAGTAGGAGCAAATGTTTGGTCTTCTGGTTCGGATAGAAGAGTAAAATCAGATATTAAGACATTAGACTGCGGGGATTGTTGCGAGAAATTACTGAAAATAAACTGCTGTTCGTATTATTGGAAATCAGACGGGAAGAAGGAAAAAAAGAGCCACGGATTTATTGCCGACGAGGTTAAAAAAATATTTCCTGAATTTGTATCTGAAAGTGGAATGAAGGCGGATGATGGGGAAAGCAACCTTGAAGGAGTAGAATATACAAGTTTTATTCCAACATTGGTCAGTGCTTTTCAACACATGGCGGAAAAGGTAGTTAATTTAGAAAAAAATAATAATAATCTCATGCTTATTATAGAAGATCTATCTAAGCAACTTTCTGAAATACAAGCAGTTGTTCTTTCAAATGTCCAACAATCATACAACCAGACTTCACAGATCGCCACCTATTATTGATTTGGCGGATGGCGACCCAACACCCGAGTTAAAGTCTCGCCGCATAGAAGTAGAACTTAAAAATGAAGAACGGAAGCAGGAACACGAATACACCGATAGTTGGGACTGCTGTTGTATGACAAAAAAAACAGATAGCAGATTAATTAAATACTTATTTCAAATGGCGTAATAGCAATAATTACATTAGCGATCGTAAAACTTTCTAATCATGAACTTGATTGTAATCAAACTAATGTGTATGTGGGAGTGATCAGTTTAATGGTGGGAATAGTTTTACCTTCTCCAAGTTCTGGGGGTGGTAAAAAGTAAATTAAATGCTGACATTGGCTTATACACGCATTTAAATTTTGAATTCAAACCAGACTTGATACAATAAACACACGCATCTCGCCTTGTTTGATTTGCTCTGCTATAAAAGTCGCAGGCAGTCCGCGAAATAGCCGAGCGCACAAATAACAATATTAATAATATTATATATTTAGCCCGCTTTACCTTCTTGTTTAATTATATTATTATAAATTGCTTCTCGTTGCTTATCTGAAAGCGGTAATCGATAAAGTATATTTTCAGGTTTTCTAAAAATATTGGGGTTTCTGTTCACTAAGTTCTGAGTGATGCGGATTTGGTCAATTTCCTTTCCTAGCCGTTCTAGTTCCTCCAGTTGTTCCTCGTCTTTGCTTTTTTCTTTTTTATTTTCCATCCTATATTATAGCTGTTTATTTGTATCAAGTCTGGTTTGAATGTAGTTTATTGTATCAAGTCTGGTTTGAATGTAAAATAAAAAATGTAGTTTCTTGAAAAAAAATGGGTTGATTATTACAATGAAGCCAGAGTCAGCCCAAGGAATTTATTACAGCAAATGCCAATGAACTAAAGCAGATAGATAGAATACAAGATGCTATTGATTTTGATGATGCGCCCGACAATCCAAACATAAAAAGATTAAAAGACAGGATTGAAATGCTAAGCGGAAGGTCATCTATATATAACAATATGGACCAAAATGCCCTAAGGGAACACCTTAGGGAAAATAGAGTTAATATAGAAGAACTTGAAAAGAAAATTGGAAAAATACCCATAAATGAACAACGATTAGAAATGATACAATTAGCAAGGACTAAGGATAAAGCAAACATTGAAAAAATTAAAGATCCTTACTTGAATCAATGACTCGTGATGGGCTAACACATTTAAGGCGAAATAAAAGCAACAGCAAAAAGGGAAAACAAACAATGGCAGGCGCGGGACCTAAAAGAATGGGAACAAAAAAGAATAGAATATAAACAAGAAAACCCTGAGGATGCTTTAATTGAAACACAAATAGGTGAAGAATACAAAACTATTGTACCAAGTTTAACAGATACACCAAGGGCTACTGCAAGGTTCGTAAATGCAATGCTTGAAAGTATTAGAGAAATAATTATGAGACCTGCATTAAATAGAATACTAAATACTATTGAAAGAGTAGGTCGTTATGGTGTGAGCAGATTGGCATGGAATCGCTTATTAATTATTACTGCTAATCATCCTCAAATTCGTGCCATGACTACTGCGGTGATGGGAAGACAGGACGCGGAGTCTTTCAGAAGGGCATCAGAAGCATTAGCAAGAAATGAAGCACCACCAGAGTTGCCTCCGCCTAACCCTCCTTTAATTGCAGCGGGACAACAAAGAATGGGTGATTATGTGTTGAAGGATATGTTAAGAAGATTGAGCATACAAGTATCAACATTAATGGCATGGCAGACATTTAAAGGAGGTGTTGAAACTGCGGTCGCGGTTGCTTTTGGTGCATTTCTAACACACATGTATAATATATGGACTGCTCAACCAGATGCTATTAAAAATTGGAAGAAGAACGATTTCACACTACTGGAAGCAATTATAATGGCCCTGCCACACGAGTAGAAAGTCGTCTCCAATTAGAAGATAGAACTCGTGATTTTACCAGCAGACACTCTTGATTTTATTGCTTTTGAGCATGATCTATTGTATGCTACTGGTGATAAAAATGTCCAAAATTTTGCCGACCAACGATACTTTGAAAGAATTACTAATATAACAGAATATTTGACTAGTAATGGATTGGCAAGTGAAGAAGTTGCTAAAACTATTTCTGACAATTACAATTCAATGTTCTCAAAAGCAGATATATCTAAAATGGCATTACAAGCACAAGGGAGAGCCCGTAGTGGGGTATCATATTTAGATGCGATGAAATTCTGGAAAACTATTAAATTAACACCTCCAGATGCGAAATACAATGCTTTTATACACAATGTAGACCAAACATTAACTTCTATGATTGGTTTTACGAATAATGTGGGCAGTTTTGATAAAGATACTAATTTTAAAGTAAATAAAATAGTCAATCCTGCTACATTTAGCAAACAATATGAAAACTTAGTGAATTCGTTTAATCAAATGGTGAAATCGCAAGAAAAAGCGGATGGTGTGAAAGGATATTCTCTTATCGCACCAGCAAATGAAACTACAATTAATAATTTTATAGAAAAAATAAATACAATGAATAAAAAAAAATACTTCAGCAAATATAGAGAAGGAAGTAATTGTTGAGGTTCAGTCCACATCAAATCAAACAGAAATGGTAGTAGCACATATAGATTCAATCGGACTTGGTAATAACTTGGATATACTTCAAGATAAGGCATCCCAAGTGAAGAATTTGAAAGGATTTGTTAATATGCTAAAAAATAAAATTGGAAAGAAAATAAAACTATCAAGTTATGATGATCCAATAAGTGGATGGGAAGAAGCCATAAGGCAAGCAGTAAACAAAGGGGCTAGTAAGTCAGATATAGCAGAGGTAGATGCTATGTTGGATGATAGAATTTATGAAGAAGTGAGGGGTAAATTGACACAGGAACAAATTAAGCAATTAGAAGATTTAGAATTAAAGGATCAGGAATTTGAAAAGGCGACGCCTAAAGGTCTAACACCTACACCTGAACCAAAACCAATGCCCGAACCAACGCCAGCACCACAACCTCAACTAACACCAGCACCACAACCCCAATTAACACCAGCACCACAACCTCAACCTCAACTAACACCAGCATTCGTAGAGGAACCTGTTCAACCACCACAGAATAATTTAAAAGAAGATCCAGATCCAGCAACATCACCAAATCAAGTCATGGTTGATAGTATGAGAAGTATTGACCAATTGGTTGATAAGATTATGGGAAAACCTCCCGCCGATGAAAGAGAAGACTTATTAGCACTTGTTCGTTTTCTAATGCCAAGCGACCAAAATGGTGGAATTGGTACTTCGCGAACAAACCCACTTATTAAAGGCAATGAACAAAGACGAGATCGTGTGCTAGAAACCAAGAATGATTTTGAATTACTAGACAACACACTTTACGGCAACACAAATAATCACTTTATGGTGAATAAATACAATAGAGCAGTCATTCAGACCAGAATAAAGGAAAAAAGAGAGTTTCCAAAAATGAAACGAAATTGACGAGAAAATTTCCTGCTGAAATCCCGCGACAAGTTCAAACTCGTCCTGAAAGAAAGGATTTTAAACCACTTGTCAATCCTCCAAGTAATTATGCTTTTGGTAGTCCTTACTCTTCCTATTTCTATAATTATGCTTCACCACCTCAACCTTTTGGTGCTGAATATGATAATTATAGATATAATCCAAACTATTTTCAAAACCCATAATATAGTAAGACATGCCTAGATCTATACATAAAGGATTAATAGCAAACAAGTTGCCACGAAAAATACTTTTGAAGCAGAATCTGGAAAAAACTAACATAGAAAAAGCACACGAGGAATTTACTATTGACAGGCCAGTAATAACAGAGTTAGATAGCAAAACACCGCCAAATTTAAGAATGACTTGGAAATACAACCAATTAAAACACAAAGAGATGGTGTTGAATTGCTTCCTATTCAAAAGAAGGAATATTGCCAGCAATGGGGACTATGGTTATATGTGCAAGCACTGGCGGAGGAAAATCAGTTATGATTTGTAATCTTCTCGCCAAAAAGAACATGTTGAAAGGGTTTTATGATAGAATAGTTGTCTTTTGCTTAAGTCCGTGCCCTATTTTAGAAGACACTCTCAAGTTAAAAAAAGAAGACATAATCAAAGAGGATAAACCTGAGTTAATGAGAGAAATATTAACTAAACAAAAGGAACTGATTAAAACTAAAGGGTTTAAGAAAGCAACAAAAATATTATTGTTATTAGATGATATCGCACAGAGTAAAACTTTTCTCAAATCAGAAGTGCTTACTGAGTTGTTTTTCGCTTTAACACATGCTAAGGTGTCAGTCTGAGTAGCAACTCAGAGTTATACACAACTTCCACGAAGAGTAAGAATTAATTGCCATTGGATGATTATTTTTAATGGAGTAAGGAGAAGCGAACTTGACAGACTAGCAGATGAATATGAAAGTCCTTTTCTCACTAAAAAAGAATTTTACAATATTGTTAAATATGCTACGGCAGAACCTTATTCATTCCTAGCAATTAATAATACTGCTAGTGATAGAACAACCCAGTTTAGAAAGAATTTCTCTACTATATTAGGATTAAATAAGGATAGAGATATGACAAACCTGTAAAATTAAATTAAAATTTTTTTCTGCGATAATATATGACATGACGGAATCAACTAAATTATACAAGACCACATACAATCAAGCAGTTGCACTTTGGCATAAACAAAATGCACAAGGAAATGTATGACAATTCGTAAAGGATCGCCCGAAGGCTTAGCAGTGAAGAAGATAGAAGAGGATATTAAGAGTGGCAAGATTAAAAGTCAACTAAAACCAAAAGTAAGCAAATCAGGTAGTAAGAAAAATGAACAACCTATTCCCAGCGGACAGCCGGATCAAGTGCCAGACGAAGCATTGAAAAGAAGGCACCAGACATAGCATCAGCAAATAATTCAACTCCCGAACCAAATGCGAAACCTGTTAAAATGTCTCCAGCACCTAAGGTTGAACAATCTTTACAAAAATCTGTTAATCCCACTCCTGTTGCCGTGCCGAAACAAACTACCACAACACCAGCAAGTAAAATAGAAGCAATAGAAGATGCTTCTAAGGAAACTCCGCCACCAACTAAAAAAATTACTGAAACTAATGACATTGATGTAAATCAAGCCATAGCTGATTTAATGAAAATGAAAGAGGAAAGATTTACGCACAAGAATTTACAAATTATGAAAAAAATAATTAATGCTAATTGATAAAATAATTATTATTTTATACAATGATTAAAAACACGTATGCCGCCAATAGATTGTCTAATGAGTTTATTAACAAACTCAACGAAGCAAATAGACCTGCGAGTGATGGGTTTCAATTGAATCAATTTGAATTGTGGAGTAGTCATGGTGCCCCATTAGTTAATCAACCATTAACCGAATTTGGTGATCTTGTCTCACATGAGAGGAGCACTATTCAAAACACATTAACAGACATTTCTGAAAACAAAGAAAATGCGGATGTTGTTGATTTGGACACTGCTGTTAGGAGTTTGGCTTATTTAAAGAAAGCGGTTCAAAATGCTGATGCAAGAGAGTTTCAATTGACTTCACCACAAGATACAAGACTTGACAATATACAGAAATCAGTTGATATGATTAAACAATCAGTTTCAAGTGAATAATTAATTATTTTTAATTTCTATTATTATTTTTTATTATAGGAACATTGCGAATTTTACAATTCTACAAACACACACACAAGATGGAAGGAAAGGATTCTAAAAATACTGAGGAGTTGATGACTCTTAACAATCTCCGATATGAGTTGCCAGCAAATCTAGCACTCACTTTGCCAATCAGCAGACTTACACCAGTGCATCGGGAACTGAAATGATTTTTACATTGCAAGCAAGTACTGATTTTGTTTATGGAAAAAATTGTTATTTGCCGTTTGACATTAAAGCAGATGGGTTGGTAGCCACTGATGGAAAAGATAATGTTGCTTGTGCTATTGGTTTCCAGAACACACCAACAACTGCAATTTTTGAAAGATTTTTGTTGGAAAGTAAGGATGGTAGCGAACTTGAACGAATTGAAGATTTGAATAAAATGGTGCGAAATATTCTCCCGTGGCATTATCCATTTGATTATCGCAGGCAAGCACAGACGGCGGGACAGAGAGAAAGTGTTGATGTTATGGCTAGTGTTACAGACGATGCAGTTACTTACTTTGCGATCAATGTTCCCACTGCTGGTAGTGTTGCGACTGGTAATTATTTGAGAGTTTGTATTCCTCTTCATTACTTTTCGGGAGTATTTAATGAGGAAACTCTCATTCCTCCCTCTTTGATTAGTGGTATGAGGCTTCGTTTGACATTTGCCCCGCCACAGGAAGCATGGACTATTATTGGAACCACTGATGCCAAGGTTCCCGCTGGATTCTCTGGATCGGCTCTCACTTATACCATATCAAATCCTGTTATTATGTTGGAAACATTTTCTCTTGCTCTCGCCGTCCAGAGAAATATTCTTGAACAGATGGGAAGCAAGGATGGGCTTCCATACACTTATGAAACATATTACAACCAAAAGGCAAATCCGGGCACTTCCGATGATTTTAATCTTCAAGTGAATAAGGCCGTTGCTCGTGCTCAGTGCTTGTATACCGTCACTCAAAATGTAATTGCAGATAATGCTAGTATTGATAACTTGGGAACGGCTCAAATGCCTTACAGACAAAATCAATGCCGTATTGGTGATTGGTATGCTCCACAGCAGAAGATGGAAATCGGTGGCACTACTGATACACTTGCATCAGTTCAGCGAGGATGTGCAGAGTTGTATGCTAACAATCTCCAAGCAACTATGGGCATTCGTGATGCTTACATGTCTTCATCTATTTCTCTTGAAAACTTTCGTAAGTATTATTCTGCTACGGGAGTTTTCACTACTGCTACACATGGTGGTTTTGCTGCCATTATTCAGACACTCAATTAATCACCACACATTGGAGCATCTGGTCTTGCGGTTAATAACTCACGAAGTGCCGAAGTCACTATTCGGTATGCTTCTGATTATAATGCAGATCGTGCAATCACTGCTTGGTTGAAATATGTCAAAGTCGCGTCTATCTATCCATCGCGTGCGTTGTTAAGCAATGAGCGAGAGTAAGCCTTATTTATTTAAAATCTCTCTTATTATGTGTAGTTTAAACAAAAAAGATAAAAATAACCATATAAACACATCGCAATATATAATATAATAAAACATAATACAATATGCCACGGGTTGGAGATTGTAATAATGGTAAAACCTATGCGATTAGGTCTCATCAAACTGAAGAAATTTATATAGTCAGTACCACGAGAGAATTGTCCGCTCGTATGTCAAACCATCGCTACACTTATGAACTCTGGAAAAAAGACGAAAAGAAACATAAATATTACTCCAGTTTTGAAATAATCAAACATGGCGATGCCTATATTGAACTTTTGGAATACTACCCGTGCGAAACACTCGCCCAACTTAATAAAAGAGAAGGCGAATGTATAAGGGAAAACAAGTGTGTAAATAAATATGTCGCAGGTCGGAGTGTGAATGATGGCACAAAGACAATGCTGAATATGTAAAACAACACAAACAAAAATATAACGAACGAAACAAAGAACATCTGGCCAAAAAGAAAAAATAATATCGTGAGAAGCGCATTGATTACTTTCAACAAATCGCTAAAGAATATAGAACCAATAATAAAGCAAAAAAAAAGCAGAAACTGATAGATTATATCGTGAAAAAAACAAAGAACATCTAAACCAATTAGCACGAGTACGAGGTGCCGTTAGAATACAATGAATGTGGTGATTTTTCAAGAAAAGATAGTATTATTAAACATAGAAGAACCAAAATTCACAAAAGAAACATGGAGGCACTTCCGATCGGTTTATGTTTGATGGGATTTTAATTAAATTAAAATATAATATTTTACAATATATATAGCCATGTCATTTACGATAAGCAATCTTGAAGACGAAAAACGCACGAAAAAAAATTTCCTCCTTCGTGTCTCCTCAAGTGATAAAACAGAATCAAAATCCGCTTCTACTCACAATGGCCGTTTCGTTGTTGATTTACCGGCAACTGGTCGGAATATTGATATAATCAGTGCTTATGTCGTAAAGAGTATCTCTATCCCAAATGTTTTCCCAAACATACCGAGTTATGCCAACACTCTTAAATTAATTAAAACAACGGAATCTGCTACAAAAACGGCAATCGTAACAGAAAATCAATACACCATTGATACATTTATTACCGCCCTTCAATCTGCAATTAATTCAGCAATTACCCCTAACTCTGTAGTTATAACTTTGAACTCCATTAATAAATTGAATTTCGCATTCACTGGTGATACGTATGCTTTTGATTACGATAATAGCACGATTAGAGACAAAATCGGACTAACTGCCGATATTTCGGCCGCGGCGAGTGCCACGATGCAATCTATCGTAAATTTAATCGGTGAAACGGCCGTTTATATTCATAGCCGTGCTTTAAACCAGTCTGGTTTAGTTGAAGCAAATGGTAATTTCTCTGTCGTTGGTAAAGTGAATCTAGATAAACCGTTTGGGGTACAATGTTATTTTGAATCGTCAAACGATGTTGCTGATTATGTGCCATTTAATACGATGAAAAGCTTAAGGTCTATTGATATCGTCATTAGAAATGCGCAAGGATTCATGCTCGAACTGCCTGTCAATTTTGAGGTTTCAATTCTTCTCAAGGCGTATCATGCTTAAAAACGGAAGAACAAACATTTATTTTTTAATTATTTTTTAAAGGTATGATAAAATATATGTAAAGATAAAAAACGATAATGCCCGGCTATAAACCAGGAAAAATATATAGTCTTAGATCACATCAAACTGATCAAGTCTATATTGGTTCAACTATTCAACCTTTGTATAAGCGATTATTTGCACATAAACTAAATTATAAAAAATGGATGAATGGTACTTATAGTTAATACGTATCTTCTTATGAAATAATTAAATATGGTGATGCGTATGGTGAATTGGTTGAAGAATATCAGTGCGAAAACAAAATGCAATTGCTTAAACGAGAAGGCGAAATAATTAGAGTTACAGAAAAGTATATAAATAAACGAGTAGCAGGTAGGACTAAAAGGGAACGCAGAGTAGAAGAATACTCCAAAATGATTGAATATGAGAGAAAATATCGTGAAGAAAATAAAGATATAATAGCACAAAGAAACAAAAAATAGTATTAAGACAATAAAGATCGTGTAGCACAACAAACGAAAGAATATCATCAAGACAATAAAGAACATATATCACAAAGATACAAAAAATGGAGAGAAGTGAACAAGGATTACATATCGCAAAAAGGGAAAGAATATCGTGAGAACAATAAAGAATATGTATCGCAAAAAATGAAAGAATATCGCGAAGCAAATAGGGAGAGATTATGTCAGCAAAAAAAAAGTAAATTAGAATAAAAGAAATCCAATTGGTTTAGCCACATTTGGAATATGAAAATATAGATATAATGTCATTCATACAAAATTTAGATATACTATTCATTTTGATAAAAAAACATCAACTTACGACGGCAACAACAACATAAACAACAAATCCCCTGCGGTGTCAATATTGACTAGTTTTACAAATATTTGAAGAAAAATCATGCACCCATAACTGAAAAATTAATCGAGAACAAGGACTTTGAATATATGAAAAAAATGTCCATAGAGATAGAAAATAAAGTTGATAAATAAGATAAGATAAAGTATTCTTTTTTTTTTTTGCTTTAAATGATGTCTTCAATAAAATTAACAGAAGCGTAAATATTAGCAGTTCCACCGCTTGTATTTTGTGCGGATATAGTAAATGTTTACTTGGTCCTATCTTGATGTTATAATGAGACAAATCAATGTATATTGATGAACCACCAGACAACACATATGTAAATATCACACTTCCGCCCGTTCTCGTAGTTCCTGCCGTATCTACTTCGGCCAATGATGTGGCGGTATCGTAATTTGAATAAGAAGGCGATCCTCCCAATGTGGCATTAAGAATAATTCTCGCGATACATGTTTAGTGTCTGAATTGCTAATACATAAATTCTCAAAGTAGATTATGTTATAGTTTGTTTTGCTGTTAAATGTAGTGCGGCTTCTAATGGTAAATATAGCATTTTCCGTTGCTCCTATATTCTTGACTGAATCATACGAATTAGTTATAGCAATAGTCCGATCAATAGTCCCTTCAACCGCCAAAAACATACTTGCAGTTTTCATTACAACGGATGCGAGACTTGACGAATATGCATTCGCATAAATCGCAAATGCCGCCTGATCTAATGATGGAGTGGTAGCAGTGCTTGCGTATTTAATTGAATGAATTACTTCCATTCGTCCAGTTCGCGGATTTTCAATTTTGAATGTAATTTGTCCGCTACCCAGATATTGAACAACTATTTCAAACACATTTAAATTAGTAAAATCAATCGCTGGGAAGTTTCCAGTATTATTACATTTATCAACATTCCAAGCATATTGACTAACCACATTTTCTACACTTCCCGCCGTTCTTACAACAGACATTCCTAAGTTTGATTGTCTAAAACATAAATTGTCTGCTGGTGTGCCTATGCCAATATCGCAATTAAAACTATCTGCTGCAGTGGATGACGGAAACAATGAGGAAAATCTAGCAACTAAGCCCATACCACTTTTATATTTTGCTCTTTCAATAGTCGTGATCTGTGCGGTTGAATTACCTAAGGCCGATGTAGTCAAAACCGCCATTGAATTAGCAGATGACACCACCCCGCTATTAGTCTGAACGATGTCAAAGAAACGAGTATATATGCAGTATGTGAATACATTTTGTAATACTGGCGACAAAGTGGCCGTTCGCAATTCTCCGAAAGCCGTTGTTGGTAAAGCATCTTTAATGATATCTATTGATAAAGAAGAAGGTGACGATGTAGTTGATGACGATGGTGTATTCGTGCTTTGACCAAAAAGGTTCATTTTATATTTTATATTATATAAAATATGTCATTGATAATAATACGAGAATTGCCAAGTGATATAATTGGACACATAAGAACATTTGTTTATTCAGAAATGTCCCAGCATAATTGCAAAAACGAATTTTGTAATATATGCGGTTTGTCTCGCACATTCCAATCACACCCCCTATTATAGCAGTTGATATTGATAATGTAGATGGTGTCCAGTTTTTCACAATCTGTTCTATTAATTGCTACAGACGAGAGTCTAATATTAGAGCAAGATATCGTGAACCACCTTTAATCGTTGTTAAATATTAATCTTTTTGTTCAAGTAATCTCGCACTCCGTCGCACTGGCTTTGTTTCTGCTGATTGTTCTTTTTGTTCATTTTGGTTTGATTCTTTCTTCTCTTTAATAAACTTATTAACAATAACGGCGCCAATCTTGCTTCATTGTCATAGTTTAGTATTTGTAATATTTGGATTATCATTGTAAATCTGCTCAAGCAATTTATACTTATCTTCTCTGCTAGCTTTTTTGCCTACTGGTTGATATTTGCTTTCTTCTTCTCCGTTTTCACTTTCAGTTTCATTAATATTATTTAAATTCAGACATAAATTCATTTTTCGTCTCAATTCTTCCAACTCTGTTTTAATTCCTTCTGCTTTATTTCTTCAGGGTCGGCCACATTAACCCAACTATAACTAAAACTAGTAAGCATATCACCATGACCAAGAACATTAGAAACCCACGTATTAAAATTCTCTAATTTCGGATTGGTGAAATTACTATACGACAAACTAGCATATAGTTTCCGCAACATACTACTTTTCTGTGTGTATTCCGATAGCCAAGGGAAGATTTTAATAATTATTTTGTTTAGTTCATTATTCTTTTGTTTATCAAATACACCCTCATTGTTAATGATAACTGCTTTTTTCTTTTTGAAATGGTTCCGTATTGAATTTACTTGTTCAATTACGAATTCAGGAGTAAAAAGGACAACAGGCCTCTCAGCCCAATTCTTTTTTTGCACTTCTCTTTTCTTTGTTAAATTATTCACTCGCAACCAACTTGGTTTATCTGGTATTAATTCATATGTGTTTTTATCAAATATTTCCACAGAGCTTGCTCCAATTACTATTATCAAAGCAAGTAGTTTAAGATAAGGGTCATTACTTAATATCATATCATTCATTTTAGCCATTACATCACGAACATCAATTTGTATTTTTTGTTTATTTTTTGCTTTGACATCTTTCTTATATACTTCTACAATATCAATCCGCTCGGCTTCATTCAGATTAAAATATTTATCAAGTTTGCTCATTTCATATACTTTTTCACTTTGATAATGCTCTATTTCTTTTTTTCTTACCTCAGAAAGTCTTTGTTTCCTACTATTCAAATTAGGATACACAATAGCATATTTGAGATATATGACTTTTAGTGCATCAAGTGCCTCTTCATCACTCGTTGGTGTGCTAAATAGCAATATAATAGCATTATGGAATGCGACACTTGGTTTCACCTCACTATCATAGAATTAAACACAACTTCATAAATTTTATTTTCAGTAGTAGCAACATTTAACTGCTTAACAAATTTCTTGTCATGTTCGCTTAACATCTTAGTATATATTAGACAGATCCTATATTATTTTAATTATTTTAAATTATAAATCCATATTACCCCGATATTATCCCCAAATGTTGTTAAAAACCGCCCGGCCAGTTGTTGTTAATAGTAGCAATCTGGGAGAGACAAATCAGTGTTAGTATTAATGAGTGGCCGATGCCAAGGCCGACCCCCCCGCGGGCGGAATTTTTTAAGGTGTCTAGTAGACAGTATCCCCACATCTCGGAAAATTTACTCCCCATTAATAAAACCTCGGACAACTTGGACAATATAAAATATAGATAATAGTAAGAATAATAATATAAGAAATACCGAAATTTATTAAATAAAAAGTGTCCGACTCCGTAAGGGTCAAGTAGGCCGTGTCCGACCATGGGGTAGGACAGACTACAAACAAGATTATTTTCGTCTCACCTGCTCTTATATTCACACATTGGATTATGTATTAAGGGTCAATATTATATTTAAACATAATGATTAATATTACTATAAATCAATCATGCAAACCATTGAAGAACAATACGCAAACAGACAAAAGTGTATCTCGCATAAATATAGAGAGTTTTGCATTTTTAAGAATGCAAAAATACCATAGGGAATATTACGAGAAGAATAAAGAAAGAATAGCACAAAGAAAGAAGCAACATCGTCAAGAAAATAAGTACAAGATAAAGGAATACAATAAAGCATATTACGAAAAGAAAAAGAATGAGAATAAAGCATATTATGACAGCAAAGAGCATATAGTATTAGATATATACCAGAAAGCCAGTCTTGACAGACGAAAACAAGACAAAGCAAAATATAGAAAGAAATACGATGAGCAACGAAAGAACCTTGAAAAACAATACGAAAAAAATACGGAGAAAAAGCAGACAAGAATATTGATAGATGGACTAGTTATTAAAACGAAAATAGAAAGCCATCTGTAGGCATCACCCCCCGGATAGCCGGTAAAAAGTACCTTTTCCTGGTGACAGGTACACCAGCTTGTTTTTCAGTATTATTTGTCCGGATTGGACCTGATGCCATTTTATTCCTGGTCTGTTGCCGTTTTCCTTTTTGGCTTCACTGAGCTAATATAACGAGACATCATTCTCATCTTTTGAGGACTGTGTTTGGTTGTATTACCGACTTTTTACGAGCTATCGTTGGGGGCATTACATTTGGAGTCCACATCACTAGGGTGATTTCTTTCTGCTTTGCCACACAGGCAACAGAGTGAATTTTCACTGACCTGTCTCACACGGGGACGTCAGACGAAAATAAATACTCCAACACAGCTCCCTCATAACTCTTTCACAAAACAAATAATTTGATTGGTCTCAAGCAGGTGTCTCGTACCCTCTAGCCCAATCCATATCTGTGTGCTCACAAGGAGACATCAGATACAAACTCTCTGTCGTTCTTGCTGTTCTCACACAGAGACCAAGAAGAAGGAGGTGGACAGAAGAGTGAAGGAACACACACAAAACACAAACAAGCATAGGGACAGGAGCACAACACTCTACCCTTCTAGTTTGTGCATTTATCTGCATTATCTCACACATACGTCAGAGTATTTTTGCACCTCTCTGATCGTTTTCCAAAGGTAGGTCTGAGAACCTATCCGACCGACTGTCGACTTCTCAAGGAGAGCTTTTCTAGCTTCTCTATTACTATCTGTGTGTAGGTCCAAGTGCCTCATACTAGATACAATAGAAAAGAAGGAGGAGAAAGTAATCTGAGTAAGGAGAACAAGAAATCGGAGAAAGTCTCAAAGACTATTTTTCTCAAACAAAAACAAACATACAAACAGTGTTTCATAGAGGACAGGGAATCTCACTCTACCCTCTCTATTAGTTTCTCTCTTCACTAGTCAATCGACTGAAGGAGGAACAGAACACAAACGAACAAAAACCAAACATAGGAGCTGACACCTCCTGTTAACTACTACTACGACATCACGTCGACAGAGACCGCGGAAGTGAGTGAATTCTCGGAGGCAGAACAAAGAAGAGAAGAAGAAGAAGCAGGAGGAGGAGGAGGAAGAGGACTGAATGAAGGAGGAGGAGGAGGAGGAGATGAAGGAGTAGGAGGAGGAGTAGAAGAGGGCTGGGATGATGAAGGAAGATATGGAGGAGACGAAGATGAAGGAGGATTTGAACAAGAAGAGACGGGAGGAGGAGGAGCATATGGTAATCCCTTACCACCTGCCTACACGGGAGGAGGAGGACGAAAAATGATCGACTTGATTCATAGTGATGGAGAGGAGATCACAGTGGAGGAACAACAGTGGGTGCAAGACCACTATGACCTCACTAAAGAAGAGTTTGATAACAAGATGGGGGTAGGGAAGGATACCTATGTGTGGATCCCTCAGGATCAAAGAAGAGAGAAAAGTCGTGCTAAAAAGGATGTCTATATCCTATTATCAAACACAGCACAGCTCCTCGGCAAACTGGTCTCTGATCCAGAAAAGAGAAAGAAGATACAGCATATCAAGTTTGGGGACACACACACCCACCTTGAATTACTCGATGCTATCTTTGGGGTGTACACTCAAACCCTGATTTGGGAACGTTCATACGGCCCACGATGTGAGGGTTACCTCCAGTACACAAACCCAAGAGCAACGGCCAGATTCCTCGCGACTGGTCAGGAGGCAGTCGATGTAACAAAAATGAAGACCAATCTGGGTTCGAAAAACTCGAGTGGAATATTTCATTTTTTTACGATGGAAATGAAGGCCTTGGAGGAGGGGAAGGCAGAGATGGAAAAAAACATTAAGGCAGCAGGAGAAACTCATCCTGTGATTGATGAGTTAGAGAAGACTGACAGAGTTCTGACCAAGATCAGACTGTTGATGGGTGCGTTACTGCATAAGGAGGCATTCAAGAGATGGATTCCTACCAAGGATCACTCTGTCCTTAAATCACTTAGTAACGCACCACCGGTCGCCAACAAAGCAGGTGTGGACCAATATGTGGAGAAATATAATTTTCTCAGATCTGCTTCTGAATTGGTGGCCTTTATCACTCATGCTCAAAAGCTGGTGATATCTGAGAAGAAGAAGGCGAAAGAGAATGAGGAGTTCGAGAAGACGATGAGACTGGAGAGAATGAAAGCAAAAGTGAGTGGTGCATAGGCACACCCTCCGACATATTTGACCCCACCAGCTCCTGCCCCAGCCCCTGCACCCCCGGGCTCAACTACGGTGGTGGTCACAAACACGGAGAAGAAGGACAGACAAAATATCATAAATGCCTTCAAGGGGAAGAAAGGAGGAGTGGCAAGTCTCATGCTATATGCCAAGACGAGCTCAGACAAAGACTCTGATGCTTCGCTTTTGAGCAAGCTCAAAGAGATCAATGCCTGCATGAAGGCTTTTCCTTGCGACGAAACGCAGGAATACGAGGCCCTTGTTACTGTTTTTGACCAATCTCTAGTCTCTGAGGGATTTGATCTGACACAGTACAAGTTTTTGAGAAAGAAGGAGGAGATTAAGAGAAACAATGCAACAGGCCTAGACGCTCAGTGTGAACTGGCGGTGGCCACACTCATTTCATATTTTCAATCTCATGGATACCAGCATCTCTGCACTGGTACTCTCATAGGATTTGAAATCTTTGAGACAGTGGCGATGAGTTTGAGGAGTGCTGTTGGCTTGGCGGCGACCCTTACGGAGGTAGTTTCCTCCTATGGGCTATTCTATGGCCGCAAGTCGATCATCCTCTATTTCTTCTCGGCGTTACACACAGTTAACCCGAGTAAGCTTACTCAGCTCATACAACAATGCTCGACGTTTAGCTCAGTGAAGTCCAAGAACTTCCTCGAGACACACGTGTTCGAAAATACGTTTCAAAGCGTTGCTCCGTCAGCACTGTTTCAAGAAGTGATGAGTGCATGCTCAAACATGGACTCGCTCACGGAGGCACATACGGCACAGGCAGGCGGTGTACATGTTGGCGCACAAGCCACGTACACAAACAGAGTTGCCGGTTGGAAGAGACAGAGAGAGCCAGACCTGAAGACCGCATGTTGGAGGTGGTTCGCGGGCTTGCAGTGTAAGGCACAGATGGAGAACAGAGACTGCTCTTTCAATCATGATAGGCAGAACCCAACAGCAAGGGCAAATTTTCTGAGCAGGACGGAAGGCAAGGAACCGGGCCTTTTCAACATGCTTCAGATTGCCGCTGCGAACGAAGGTTGGTATGCCAATATGTGTAATGATGAGGAGTTACGAGAGGCAATCATTACCTTCATGAAGAGGATGAAGGAGAAGAAGGAGGAAAGGGAGAGACAAAAGAACTTAAAGGCCTCTCAAAGAGGACGAGGAGGACGAGCAGGAGGAGGACGAGGAGGAGGAACATGGAGAGGAGCCTCGAGGTGGCAAGGAACCCCTCAGACAGGAAGAGGAGGAGGTCGGGGATATACCCCTTATGAAGGGAGAGCTGTTCGAGCTCCAGCCCCCCCACCCAGAGGAGGAGGAGGCTCATGGGCAAGCTCCAACCCGAATTTCGGTCGAGCTCAAGCCTACAACACTGCCTCGGAGACCGATACGTCATCCCACCCGGACACTACTCAAGGTAATCGTTTCGAGGTGGTGGAATGACTGGAGGGGGAAGAAGAGAGGAAGGAGAAGACCGTGAAGTTTAACTCTAAAGTCACAGTGCTTTCTAATGCTGTTGTGCAGAATGGGCCAACGCTTCCTCAATCTGAAAACAAAGATGTGGGTACACAGAGACTGCAGCCCCAAGGTAGTCTCATACCCGTTCATACATCACGGTTACCAATGATAACTGATGCAAATAGGAAGGCGAGACTTACGATGGAGGCGAGGAGGCCAATGGCAGACTTATCGCCTCGGCCAAGCAAACAACCACGAACAGACTCAATGTCTACGATCGCGGCGGGTGGCGAGCAAAAAGACAATGTGTGTACTCAAGTGCCACAAGACAATGTCGCTCACATAGTAAACGCACCAGTACCGCAGAATAATAACAATTTTTTAGGTGAAGCAGGATGAGAAGAAGGAGTTGAAAAACTTAGAGACAAGACTCCAAAATTTGGAACGTAAAGTTCTTGTTCTCGCAGTCAATATACACAGGCCCGATGCTCTGTGTTATACGGAACTTTATTGTGAAACATTGAAGACAATATTAAAAGTTGGTAATGATACGATGGCGAGTATTAATATTGTCGGCCGGAAGTTTTTTAATCGATACCGGGACTGGGTGGACGGAAATATGAAAAATTCGACTGGCACTCTGAAGGGAGTGGGTAGCCGGACGGTCATCACGGGAATCATCACACTGACCTTTAAATTAAAATCCGCACGAGTATACCGCATGGACCTTTATGTCGTCCCCGGTTACCACGGGTCAATATTACTATCGTATGACCAATTGGCTACGATGGGGGCTGTGATTGATTGCGCCGCACGGCGAGTGATATATGGAGTAAAAAGAGGAGAGGAGAGCGATATTGATCCTTCAACGCTACTGACTCTTATGAGGCTTATGAGCAGCTGAGTCTAGCGACGGATCACAAAAAGATGGCCATCGCACATGAGGCACTTGAGGTGTACGTTCACCCCCATGTCGTAAGACCGAATGAGCTGTCCTGGACCGACAATTGGGAATCCCAAGTGTGCACTGTCACAGTTCCGACATGCCATTGGGACAAAAAGTCTATTGATGACTTAATTGAGAAGCGAAAGGAGGAGATTATATGTGTTGCACAAAGAAGCCCGTCGTTGGCGAGATTCGCGGAAGGAGTAGGAACAGATGTCCATATTACTAACGGATACTGTTTCCATGCGAAAGTAGGAGAAGAAAAAAGGGAGGCGTTTGTACCAAGGAGAACGGGGCGAATCCCGGATACTCCACCAGAAACTATTAAAAGTTTTATTACTGATTTCTGGGGTGACGAGCCCACGTGGCCGCGTTCACTAACTGAAGTGAAGAAATGCTTACGGACTTTATTCGAAAATAATAAGCCGTATACTATTATCCTGCCGTATAATGAGAAGGCAATATGGGCGCAGGAAATAAGGGACCGGCTTATTGATCATCCTATACCGGTACCCTCTCTCAAGCAACAGCTAGTGGTGGCGACACGGGCGCTGGACCCGTGAAATTTGGTGTAGCTGCATTTTTGCAGCTACACCAAATTTCACGCAAACCCGATAAGTTTTGCAGTAATAATGCAAACCACCAGATTTCACGAAAATTTGTGTCCGGCCGGCCATTTGAATTTGTTCGATTCCAATCGCAAGATCCTTTTCTTACTTGCATCTTCTTTGCCACAATTCGACCAAGCAATAATGATGCAAGAGCAAAACGACGGGACGGTTGCCGCCAGTGCCACCACTAACGAGGCCATCCAGTCAAACCCGATGCTCATGGGCCTGCAAGAGGCAGCCTTTGGAAAGTCAGTGAAGAGGCAACAAGGCGGCTTTTTCTCTGTCATCGACGCAATAGCCTCCTTCAAGGGGTGTTCTGACAAAGATGCACGATATGTTTACACCTGCAGCCCCGTGTCGAGAAGCTCGGTGTTCAGAGTTCATTCAAGAGAGTCCAATTTGCTCGAGCCGATGGTCGGTTGGGCAAACCAGTCGACTGTCTGCCCTTTGACAAGCTACTCCAGGTGCTGGCCCTGGTGCCAGGGGAGAGAGCGAAACAGCTGCGATCGGAGCAGGCCAACATCGCGGCACGAGCGGTGGTCGGGGACGAGGAGCTCGAGGCGGCGATGCCCCTGAGACGCGAGCAGTTGTCAGAGCAGACAAGGCGCGACGTGCTGGGTTCGATCGAGCAGCCACCCACCAAGAAGCGACGCACCGAACTTGAGCTCATCGAGGACCGCATCGAAATGGTCGGTGCGCGCAAGAGGCTGTGCATTGCGGAGTTTGCAGCGCCGTTGGATGCCTACAAAGGCGTTCTCGAGCTCCTCGGCATCAAGCTAGACGACAGAGACAAGCTGTTTTTCGCGGACGAAGCACGCAACAGCGCGCGGCAGGCAGTAGAGGCCATGAGAAGGACATCCGCCCTGCCTATGATCACCGCTGGCGCTACGGCCACGGTGCCAGGGCCGGCGGCAACAAGGAAGGAGTTGGCCATGACTGACGTCTTTCTGCAGCTGGCCTCGTCTCCCAAGCCAACAGGCCATGACAGGGCGGCGCTGCTACGCGAGGCGGGCAAGCTGGCGGCTGCCAGTTACCGCGCGAGATACCAAGGGAAAGAACCGCCCAAGGCAGAGAGGCTGGTAGACGGAGCCATGCGTAAGATCAATGTCTACTTCGAACAGGACAGGGACATTGTTGAAGCGGCCTGCAAAGAGGTGTTAGAACAACGAAAACAGGGCTAACAGTCCGGACATTTCCCAGTATTTCAAGCGTTGAAAAGATTTCTTTTAATTAGTAAAAAATAAATCCTCTGTTGCCCTTTTGTAACCAAAGGACAAAGGCAAACTAGAGATGTCTTCTTGTCAAACTTGCGGCCACGCCACCGCTGCCCCTGTTAAGGAAAAGAAACCCAGAGCACCTTCGGCCTACAACGAGGTAACACTGTCACTGACGCGTGCTTTTTATAAAAATCTCTTTTCCGCTGTTTCTAGTTTTTCAAGCAAAAGATGCAAGACCCCGAGATCCGCGCACTCGAGCACAAAATGCGGATGAAGGTGATCTCTGAACAATGGAATGCACAGAAGGAGAAGACGGCTACTGCTGCTCCTGCTTCCGCTGCACCCCAGTCGGAACAGGGATCGGCAGCGAGCGAGGCGCTCCCTGCTGGACGCCCCGCGTTGATCCGCTCCCTCTGACCAGCGCGCAAAACGCTAAACCGAACGCATCGCTCAGATGATCTGACTCTGTGAGGCATCTAGTCTCACCTGCAACGTTGAACGATTCTATTAAATTGCACGAAAGCGCTTTGGACTGAACTTTGTATCTCCCTTTGACTCTGCTGGAGATAGTCGGCGTCAATGCGAAAAATCAACTGAATTTGAACGAGCTCGGATAATAGATAAGCTCCTTGGCACCGAGACTGAGCATAGTTGCACCGGCCGCCGCCTGGATAATTACATTATCGACGTTTGTGTTCGCTCTCCCAAAATTTTGGTCTTCCACGACGCAGATGTCCGCGTTGTACAGTTCATCGATCGCGTGCAAGCACGCTGACAAGGACTTGGTCTTGAAGCTGTCAGTGTCGCTCTGCCTGGCTACGTCTAGCACGCTGGCATAGGTGACAGTGATGGCGTTGGTGCGGTCGTCCTTTACAAGTACGATTATGCCCAAATTTCTCAGTCCCGGGTCGATTGCTACCACTTTTTTCATTTCCTTCTTCTTCCTTTGTCGTTTTTTAATAATGCAAGACGAACTTTCTTTTTTTTACACGTCCTCCGCCCAGCTAAGGCTCAGGTGCACGTCCGCCGTGCCGGAAGTAGTGCTGGCCGCAATGCACAGCACTTCGCCGGGCCCGACGGCGATGTTGAGCCTGCTTAGGTCCAGGCTGGCCGAGGCAGACCCCGTGTTTGACACGACGCACGCGGCCACCGCGTTGCCACCAGACACCGTGACGAGGGACGCGGAGTATTCGGTATTAGAGGCGGCCGCGTCGTGGTTGGCGTAGGTAGGCGCGCTGCCGAACGTGGCCTGCGTGAGCACTCGGAGGACCACTGGCTTGGTGCCCGAGACGGCCGTAGCGGTCAACAAGGTTGGGAACAGCAGGTCGTTGTTGGGGAGGGCGCCGATCAAGCTCTTGTTGCGTATCACTAACGCGTTACTCTCGGTCGTGCCTATG
>WBZZ01005481.1:20000-25632 GCA_019918135.1 Paulinella micropora
TATCCATGTATGCATGCGTGTATTTATGTATGTATGTATGTATGTATGTATGTATGCATGCATGCATGCATGCATGTATGTATGTATGTATCTATCTATCTATGTATGTATCTATGTATGTATGTATGTATGTAGTGTATGTATGTATGTATGTATCTATCTATCTATCTATCTATCTATCTATCTATCTATCTATCTATCTATCTATCTATCTATCTATCTATCTATCTATCTATGCATGCATGCATGCATGCATGCATGCATGCATGCATGCATGTATGTATGTATGTATGTATGTATGTATGTACGCACGTATGTACGCATGCACGCATGTATGTATGTATGTATGTATGTATGTATGTATGTATGTCTGCATGTATGTCTGCATGTATGTACGTACGTACGTACGTACGTACGTACGTACGTACGTACGTACATAAGTACGTATATACGTACGTATACGTATGTATGTATGTATGTATGTATGTATGTATGCATACATGCATGCATGCATGCATGTATGTATGTATGTATGTATGTATGTATGTATGCATGCATGCATGCATGTATGTATGTATGTATGTATGTCTGTATGTCTGTCTGTCTGTCTGTCAGGTAGGTAGGTAGGTAGGTAGGTAGGTAGGTATGAATGCATGCATGCATGTATGCATGTATGTATGTTTGTATGTATGTTTGTATGTATGTTTGTATGTATGTATGTATGTATGTATGTATGTATGTATGTATGTATGTATGTATGTATGTATGTACGTACGTACGTACGTAGGTACGTAGGTACGTATGTATGTATGTATGTATGTATGTATGTATGGGCGTACGTAGGTACGTATATGCATGTGTATGTACGTATTTTTGTATATATGCATGTGTCAGAGTCTCGTACGCTCATCGCCACGGACATTCTCTTCAACTTCAATCCCAGCAAGCCTGAGCAGGTAAGTTTTCTCTTCCGGCTGTACTTGAAACTCGCACAAGGGTTTAAACCCTGCTGTCCCAGCCTGGGCTTTAAGTATCTGGTCCAGGACAAAGCCGCACTTCATCGTAGCCTAGACCGTGTGTTCAGCTGGGACTTCGACCGAATCGTCATGTGCCACGGCGATATAGTTGAAACGGGAGGAAAACAGGCTTTTCATGATGGGGTATACACGTTTTTCAAGTCATGAGCGAATAAGGGCAGACGATCAATTAATGTAGTGGAAGATCCCCTACAGTCTTCACTAACAATAGATCTGGCCGGTGGCAGGACAGTCTAGCTATTTATAGTATTAATATTATCATATTGATACAGTAGTAAGTTATTCAGATTAAAATTTAACCTGATGATTTTACAGTAATAAATTCACTTTCTAGTATGCGAGCCCCATTTTTCACTACCAGCTACATTTTTCTTCCAATAGCCCTCCTTCTTGCTGCTAGCCCCACTTTTCTCAAGCTAGTCCTCCTGTCCTGCAGCTAGCTCACTTTTTGACTGTTATCTCCACTTTTCTGCTAGACTAGTAGTACTCATGTTTGATTGCTTTACACAAACACTGTTTTTAATGAAATACTTAACACTCGTACTAGAATCTGAGTGGAAAGCAGAAGAGATAGAATACCAGGAAGTCACCGGGTATCAAAGAGATAATTGCTATCCCCGTTTGTTATACAGCTATTCCTATTTTGTTCAAGCTGTCACTGGCCCTACTTTTCTACGTCTGCTCTTGAGCTGCTAGCCCTATTTTCTTGCTGCCACGGTTAGCCTTACTTTCTTGCTGCTAGCACTAGTTCAAGTTTCTTCTGCTAGCCCAAGGCAAGTTTCCCACTTTTAGCCCGGCCGGGAGGCTAGCTTCTTTACTACTAGCACTAGTCCGTGTCAAGTTGCAGTGTTACTGCTCTGAGTCCTCAGCCGCTACTTGAACTTGAGGCGTGGTGGCAGCAAGCACTCTGTCATTACTACCGTTTGTGTAGTGCTAGCAGTCAGCCGTTACATTTGCGTAGTGCTAGCCCCGCTTAGCAGTTTCGTTTCTGTCCCAAAGGTGCTAGCCCTCAACCGTCACGTTTGCGTAGTGCTAGCACTCCGCAGTTACGTCAGTTTGCCTTGGACCCGCCTGCCAGAGTACGGCAATCACTTTAGCTGAAAGGCTTGTTATTGAAAGGGGTTAAAAAAAAAAAAAAAAAAAAAAAAAAAATCATCTGTACTAATAATCTACTTATTCAGTGAAATTTTCCATTTTTGCAGAGATCAACTGAAACAAAACACCATCATCATCGGAAGCAGTACAATATCTGCCATCAACAAATGGCCAGGGGAAGATCCGGAATAGTCTCACACTCTACCACGCCTCAGGCTTCGGCGGAGCCTCGGAGGAGGGGCAAACTAATATGAGACTTCAGTGACAAGGCGCACCGTCCAGAAGTATATATTACCTTAAAAGCATGTGGCCGGGCCAGCGGCGACAATTGAACGACAGCAGTCGCGTTGAGATCGGAATCAGTGTGATGGCTATGCCGGCGGTACAGCGGACCAGGCCATCACCTGAGTAAAAACGAATTGGGCCTCCTACAACCTATGGAAGTTACGCCAGCAATATTAGGAGGATGCAAACAAATTAAAGGTGGCGCCCCGATTTGGCATGACATGGGGGATCCGATCCGAGATCCGCAAACCATTCCAGGCCATGACTAACCGTTTTCTCCAACCAACCGCGGTCTTTCGGCACGGGAGGCTGCCATCATCCTTAAATGTCAGCTTAATGTATGACCCACCCCGGCTAGAATTACCATAGTGATCACCAAGGGCGCCACCTCTACGACCTGCCCCTACGGCTACAATGTCACTGGGCATCAGCCACTACATGCTATCTAGATCCTCCTCCCATTCAGATGCACTTAGATCCCTGCTTGATCAGCTGCATTCCAAAAGCAGACAATGGATCCGACGGTGTTTGGAGCGCAAGACAACGACGAAGGCATAGCGCCGGATCGCAAAGTTTTCATCATCGGCGAGGAGGGCGCTTTCCCCCGCCCGCTGCCAGCCACTGAACCCTCCCTCACAGGTGCAGGAGGGGATCCCGCCCCGGAGGCAATTGGTCACCCAGATCAGGATCCCACTCCTGCCTTCATTCACACTGCCGCACAAGTGATGGATGATATGGCGGGACCAGGTTTCTCTCATAAGGTAGATCTATGAACAGATCTCCTGGTAACCGCCGACCGCAAGTCAAACCATGTTACTCTAGTAGACTACACCACCCGCAAAGATCAATGGCTGGTCCGCGAGGAAGAATCATGTCTTCCCACGAAACAGACCCGGGAAGAAAGGCGAGATACCTGGGACCGTGATGGACACCGGGTGGACCCTCCTTATCATCCGGGCGGCCCTAAGGCGTTTCGCGGGGAGGACCCACAAGTCACCTAGCCAGCTACTCTTTGGAAGTCCCGACTAGCATGGAGCTACAAGTACCTCCCACTGGAAGAAACGATCCAAAGTCAGACAATCAGCAGCATACCAATGATCACTAACCTTACGTTGGTCATTACTATTTCAATTTAATTCACCGTTACTTATAATTAGGTAGTTGATTTGTCAATAGGCCGGACAGTCAATAATGCCAATTTTAACCGAAATGCGTAAGACCTATACCTAAGTTAGTCAGTCTGTGACGTGGCGGGAAGTCAGAGCGTCAGTTCTTTTATTATACGAGTTATTAAAGTGCGTTTCCATACTGCGTTGATAGTCTTTCTAGGTAGCCCGGATAGACTCGGAAAGGAGTCGGTAAAGTTTCCACGATGGGTAGCTTCCCAAAGGTTATGAGCCTTGGAACTGAGAAAACAATGAGATGTCCACCTTCTTCCCGACCTGCTACGCGACGGCGAAGACGGGACGATACATCCGGACACGTGGCGTCACGTTCCTTCCGGAGCAGTACAAGGACAGCAATCGGCGGTATCAGGCGTTTGGGTGTCAAGACGCTACGTTTCCACGGAGCTTCCTAGATTACGATGGGAGCCGCAGGTATCCAACATACACTACTCATCGGCATAGCCACCTCTGCGCTGGAGTGCTCCCGGGAACGATCCTACCCCTTGGTAGAGCCCTTGTAGCTCTTCTATATCAGCGCGCGGACACCATCGCCTGCAAAGCACAGGATTTCCCCACCCTGGAGGTGCCGACCCCACCTCTCTCCGAGGACCTCTTCTCTGTGATCAACCGGATCCCCCCCCACCTTTTCCCACCTATATCCCTCCCTGCCCATCGACATACCACACCTGGACGGAAGGACGACCAATCTCTATCCTGCCGCATCTCGCGCCCTCAACAAGGGGTCTCACCTCGCGGCGCAATTGCCCGTGGGCGGGCATTACCAAAATATTTGTTTCAATCTTCTGGCGCCCCAGCCCCCGTCGTCTCTTCGGGTTCTGGTGGCAGCGCCAGACGAGCAGGACATCATTGGCTACCAATGTGGCAGGAGGTTCATCAAGCCGGCATCGAAAGGCGCAGGCATCTTAGCGGCGTTCCCTCAACCGTTTTGGGACTGGCTCAGAAGCACCTTCCGCTGCCGTTTCAATGCCGAGCTTATCTACGACCTCCCACGGGGCGCGGGCGCGGACGTGCAAGCACCTTGGGATCTTGCACAGGACCTCAGCACAAGCCTTCCAAACGACTTCTTTGTGGAGGCTCTTCTGGCGGATGCCCCCCACACGGTCACCATCTCCTCTCCATTCACCAACCTCCAGGGGCCCCCTTTCTCCCCTCCCCACCCTCCCCTGGACTTGCCCCCCCTCCCGAAGGGAGGCACGCGGGTTTTTCTTTGCCATCGTCTCTCGGTGCGTCGCTTTGCTGTGCCCCCCCCCCCCCCCCCCCCCCCCCCCCCCTGGACTCCGGCACATCCCTCGGGATCCGCTTCTTGCTTCTCCCCCGATGGTCGGATTTCTCCCGAGTGGAGCAGCAGATGTTCCGCCGGTCCCTGCCTCATCTGAAAGACTCCGTGGATACCTTCATTGGGGCGAAGCCGCGACGGCCCCCTTCTTTCCCAGCTCCCCCTCCCAGCACCATCCCACTGCCAGGCAGGAAGACGTCAAGGCCGGGGATGGTCACTCACCTGCACATTCCGGACCCGAAAGGATGCTGCTTCTTCCATGTGATCCAATGCGACGGTTCCAGTTTCCCCAAATTGGATGCATCCCGAGCTTTCCGGACGATTGCCATCCTCCCTTGGACTGGTAAGCAAACGGCGTCTACCATCCGTCCTGCGCTAAAGGAGAAAGGCCTGGAATATGGAAGTGCCTGGCTTGAACTCCCCGATCAGGCTACCGTAGTACTTCACCCTGCGGGCTCCCCCGGGGCAGATCTCTGCGCCCTCATATCATCGAGGGCTCCCGGGACCTTCACACATGGTATTCTCGGTGGATCGACGGACCGCAAACTCTTCCCACCCTCGATCCTGCTTGTCGACCAGCAGCTGATCTGCAGACTCCTCCATTGGGAGAGGCTCCCCTCCACCAGCAGCTACGAATGGAACAGGGCGGCACGTGACCCCCTCCTCGTCGGGGCAAACTTCCGCGTTTTCCGACGATTCCCAGAGAACTGCAGCTCCGCCCCCCTCCATCCACCTCCCCCCTGCTCAGCAAC
>WBZZ01005482.1:2500-12500 GCA_019918135.1 Paulinella micropora
GCTTCTTGGACCCTGGAAACTGGAATTTTGGGGTTAGCGTAGAATGGGCGGTAGTAACGTTCCGCCCGACTGTGGTCGGAGGGATGGACGGGTGTCTATCTATCTATCTATCTATCTATCTATCTATCTATCTATCTATCTATCTATCTATCTATCTATCTATCTATCTATCTATCTCTCTATCTATCTATCTGACTATCTATCTATCTATCTATCTATCTATCTATCTATCTATCTATCTATCTATCTATCTATCTATCTATCTATCTACCTACCTACCTACCTGTTTACCTACCTACCTATCGATCGTCGCAGTCCTTTTGCCCCTATGTGCTTTGCGTGTCAGGTGGCTGAGGCGGAGGGTTATCTTCGCCAGGCAGAGCAGGCGGACCCCTCGCTGGCGTGCACGCGCTCCAACCAGCGTATGCTGGCGGCGCTGCAGCGGCGCCGAGCCTTGGTCGCGCTCGCCGCTAACCCACCCACGTGGCCAGCCGTGGCGGCCACCTGAAGCGCCAAGTCAGGAATGCGTCATTGTCTGTTAAATTAAGCCGGACAGTTCCGAATCAATGAACGATTGGCGGACTTTGTGGGTTAGATTGAACCTCATCTTCGGCTGAGAAACACTCCGATACGCCGCCGGCGTGATTAAATTTGATGAATCATAATATTAATACTAACTTTGATGAAAGGAATTCAAATGATTTTTTTCCCCACTAGCAACGACTTTTAATATATAGTGATTGAAGAACGCCTGCTTTTTGTTGAGCCTCTGAAAAGCCTTTTGACGGCCGGCCCAAGTGCAAAATCTCAATCGCTCGGAGGACACTTTCATGAACAGTTGGAGAAATGCGGCACCAATCTTTGAGCAACTCAGCATGCTCATTTAGAGAGGCCTTTACCGACTCCTTTCAGAGTCCACCGGTCCTGTGTCTCTAATACAGTAACCAAAGTAAGGGAAGGCAATTCAATAAAGTGATTTCTGACAACTACAGACGACACGTTGCAAAACTAAGATAAGCGTAACGGAACTTTCAAACAAGGTGGAGGGAAGATTTGAAGTATAATGACTGTGTCCCTACTTATCTAGAAATTTCTACTAAGACTGATTAAGCTAATACTGCCACTAGAGTGGCAAAGTATAGTGTCCACTGTATCACTAAATAATTAAGTGGAATTAGATCTATCCGTCCTTATGACAAATTAAACTACCCAGGTAACGGTAATTCCGGGTAACGTCGGAAACGAAATAGGAATAACGCTCCGCCTGTTATTTGTCATAACTACTTCACTATATTCAGTCTACTCTAACATCTAAAAAAAAATTTCGAGCGCTTCCCGTTAGGGGTATCAAAAAGTCACGAAAAATATGTATAAATAAATGTAGTAGAGGTGCGAGAAAAAAAAAAAGTGGAAAGAAAGATGATAGTTTTATGCGTAGAAATAAGTCTCCAGAGTGTCCACGTGCCCGGCCGCGGGAAAAATCTGCTCGGGTGGCCACCTGCCACTCGGGCCCCACCGAGCCACCGAACGCCCGCCCCCAACGGCCTCGATCCTGCGATCCGATTACCACGCGCGTCCAAATCAACACCTATAGGAGAGGACACACTCGCACAAAGGAAAACACAAAGAAAAAACAAAACACAAAACATCGGTGAAACACCCATAATCACTCCGGGGATTCCGGAATGATATTCGTGAATTTGTTCAAAAGATATAAGAACTGATCACGAGGCAACGGTTTGGTGAGCAAATCACCGATTTGTTTCTTAGTACTGACTTTAATAAACTTAATCTCACCATCTCTCTGTGAATGATGGATGAAATGTAGTTCGAGAGGCAAATGTTTGGTACGTGGTCCGGATAATCCCCGTTCGCCTGCGAGAATTGTTTGAGTGTTATCCTCATATAATTCAACCGGACATTTTTGCGGAATTCCGAGTTCCTGTCTAACATGACCTACAGCTAGACCCTCTCTAATACATTCAGCTGCTGCAAAAATTTCAGCATCATTCGAGCTAAGGGCTATCCTACTCTGTCTCTTAGAAAGCCAACCTATAGGGTCCCCCCCCCATAACTACCTTGCTAACTCCGGCCTCTTGTGCCGTCTTTAGGGAGACCCATGTGTAAGTCTTGAAATCCTTAAGGGACTCCAATTCCTTACGCATGCCCTTAAGCACGTCTTTGGCGGACATGCCCTGCTCAGCTACATCTTTCGGGACACGAACGTTCAGATACAACAAAAGTTCATTCTGTTCATTCATGCAACAATCATAAGATAACATGACAGACTCTCTCTCTCCGACAGGCAATACGGACTCTTGTGGGATAATGGCGTATTTTTTTATTTCAGAGTCTAACATCTTCTCTAATTTGCCCTCAAAATCAACAAAGTGAGAAGGTTTTCTCTGTTTACGCACTTTTAATCTCTCTGATGGGTTGCAGGGGTGTCTCACTACCCCTCTACGCTTAACTCTCTCCCACCCCTCTCCGTACTTCTCTCTTGCCCAGTCCTTGCCCCACTCTGCAGCGGGGGCCTCCACTATCACACCCTCTAGTACTTGAGCTTGTTTGGCTCTTTCCTCTCTCTTGCTTGGTTGGTTGGTGCAGTGGGCTGTTCTGTCTGTCGTCTCTCTCTCTCTTTGTGTTGACTATGTTAGCGGCTGATATACTATCGCTCTGCTCCCATGTCCTACCCTTACTAGGCTCTTTGTCTTCGTGATAGGCTCTCCTCTCATGCTCTGCCTGTGGGTCTGAAGGGTCTGTGCCTACCTGTGACTGTCCTAGCTCTGTCTCATGCGTGTGTGCGGGTGAAGTGGTGGGATGGGGTGTTTCTGCCTGTTTGGTGTCGATGTCTTGTGTGTATACACTATTTGTCTGACTATCGTGTGGTGCTGTGTGTTTGATGTCTATGCTATCATCCCCATCATCCCCTCCATGCTCCCCCTCAACATCATCGCCATCATCGCCCTCCACCACATGGGTCTGTGCTTGTGTGTGAGTGGGTGTGTGAGTCTCATCATCATCAACATCCCTGTCATCAATCTCATGGGTTTGTGCTTGTTCGTGAGTGTGTGTGTGTGTGTGTGTCTCGTGAACATCGACATCCCTTTTCTCACTCCCCCTCAGAAACCTCACCATCTCACTTAACTAATCTAGGGTGGTGTGCCGCCTTTCCAACCACGTAGGGGTTGAAACGGGCGTTTCTGACTCCGGCTATGACCTTCCTACCGTCCCAAACACGGTATAACTCTCTAAATAAATCATACCCTAGCAACATAACCCTCTTTCCCCGGAACTCACCCTTCCTACCCTTACCGGTGTACATGACTCCCATGCTGCCTACCGGTCTCAGCTGAGTGACTATGGGCTTCCGGCCGAGCAACTGCTCGTATGGCGACAAACCCTTACGCGGCCCACTAGTGGCCGGTAAAATGTTGTGTATCGTAGTGGCGGCGTGCTCCATTTCGGCCCAAAAGGTTAGAGGCAGCTCTGCATGGTGCCCCATTGCCCTTGCGGCCCCGGCAGTTATATCGTTGGCCTTTTCAGCTATGGGGTTGCCGTCTTTATCCCCAGTGGCTGATGTCTTCCAGATGAACTGGATAGGCTTCCACCACTCTATAACTTCTGTTGCGACATCGAATTCCTGATCACATCTCACCTCTCTCACCTTATTTCCTGTCTGTCTCTCATAGAACGCTATCGCTTGCTTAAAACAATCTACCCACTCATTCTTATGAGCTAAATAATAGTCCTTAATAAAATGTGAGTAATCGTCAGTAACGCAAAATTTATAATACTTCCTGTGTAAAGAACGAGCAGCCCATGGACCCTCTGTGTCCATGTGCAAAACTATCTCAGGCTTGTCTGCCCTCTCTATCCTATTAACTTTAAATCTAGCTAACACTTTTGCCTTGCCTATCATGCAAGACACGCAAAAAGCTACCTTGCTCTCATCTCCCACTAACTTAATGCCTAATGCATTTGCTAAAGCTTTCATCTTCTTTATATTATAGTGTCCACAGCAATAGTGAAACAACTCTATATCTACCTTCCTAATCTTACCAGGCTTACGGGGATAGGAAGCATATAGCGTCACTTCCCCCGTTTTGCCCTCGTTCTGTGTAATCTCTCCTCTCTCCTTTTTGGGGCTTCCCTCCCCTCCTATCCCCTCTTTTCTCTCTTCTCTCTCGCCACCGGTTCGTAAAGCGTATTGATGTCCAGAGGACTATCAAACTCGTCATCCCACCTGTACAAGAGAGTGGACATAAGTCTCCCCCTTACTAACACACTACTCTCATCTACATGTATGGGGTCTTTCAATATGACTAGCTGGCCATTCTGGTGGAGGATTGCCCTGTGGTGGACATGGTCCATCCGACCGGTCGACGCAATGTTGACAGGTAGCCTGGTGTCGAGCAACATGGGTCTCGACACCGTTACTGGCCTACCGTGTCCGTCAATGCGAGTGACCCTGGCTATACCCTGTCTATCTATCTGACACTCTCCGTTTCCGGTAACTAAGCTTATGGGAGCTACGGACTTGACGTCATGAAGCATTTCCGGATTACAAGCTATGTCCCTAGAGGACCCGCTATCCTGCACTATTGTGTTCTTCCTATTTCTCCCTTCCTCTCCATCTAATACTGATGTGTAATTAGTGGTGGTGGGCTTAGTGGGGGTGGGTGGTTGTGAAGTGGAGGTTGATGTTCGTGGCCCCCCAGGTGGTGTGATTGTGGTGCGGGACGCGTAAGATATGTACACCCCCTCTATCGCCCTCACCACATCAGACAAAAACTCATCTTCTACAAGTTCACCCTCACTTATTCTCATTACCCTCCCATTACTCTCTCTGATGCATGTTGTTGTGAGTTGTTGTGCAATCTGTGCAATGTCTTTGGATGTGATGATGGGAGGTGTTCGTGCTGGTGCTTGGAGTGTGGGACCTGGTTGTGGTGGCGTTGTTTCCATTAGGCCAAAAAGAGTAAACTCCCGACTATCTGTGGAATTGAAAACTGTCTAAGTCTAGCTTGCTCGTCCATTGGCATTGGGTCAGTTTTTGATCCGGGTGTTGCGCTGGGCTTGCAGTGTTCATAGCCGTAAAATTTTACAACTTTCCGAGCGTAACTTTGCTGATTTAGGATAATTTCCGACTTTGTCTGAATAATTTCCATTCCCTTGAATTCTTTTGCTAAACCGAGTCTTTTAATGGTGAATGCATTTCAAGTCTTTCGCAAAATCTATTATAGGCCTGTCTGCTGGGTGCCATGAAAATGAAATCGTCTACATGGAAGACGCCTACTATTCCCTCACCAGCTCACTCCTTTCTCCATAAACATGCATGGGTCTGATTGAAGTGTTACGAAGCCTAACTGTTTGAGAAGCCCGGAAAATATATCATACCAACGCTTTTCCGCCTGTGGTGCTCCGTATAATGCTTTGACGACCTTCCATATCTTTCCTACTCTCCCTATCACTGACGCACCTTGTGGTGGACGAGCATATATGGCGTCTATCATGTCGGCATTAAGATAGGCGTTTTTAAAGTCAACTCCGTACAGTCTCCTACCATAACTGACTGCCAACTTGCACAACATCAAAACTGATCTGTGGTTAGCGCATGGTACATAAAGCTGTTCAGGATTATAACCTATACCAGGTTGCAATTGGTCACCCCTTAAGGACAAACGTGACTTGACGAACCGTAGTCCATCTTGGTCCGTTTTGACCTTATGCACCCAAGTTAACCCAGCTATCTTAACTCCGGCTTTCCTAGCCTCACTTTCGTCTACCCATTGGTAGGTCTTGAATTCAGCTATAGAACGTAACTCTTTATCTATCCCTGCCTGTAGATCTTTGAGTGTCATACCCTCTATTGCTAAGTCTGGCGGTAAATGTATGTAACACATCCACTCACTCGCTTCGTCATGTGAAATGCAATCATCCATGTCATACATAGTAGTAACATGATGCGTAGATGTGCGGCAAGGATGTACTTGCTTCTCACTCTTTTTCCGCTGACTATGTTCGCTGCTGATATCTTGCCACTCTGTTCCCAAGTAACTCCCTTGGTTGGGGCCTTACCCTCTATATACTGTGGTGTGGGGTCATGTTGCGCGCTTGGACTGTTCATATCTACAGGCAAGGGTCCTATACTAATGCGCTCATCTATTTGCTCCCCCTGGAATGCATCAACCTCATGAGGTTCATGTTCAGTCTCTAGCTTGGCCTCTACCTTATCCTCTACCTCACTGTCTGCGTGCGATGTAGTGGTGGGACTGTGTGGGAATGGTGCAACTGGACTATCAGTGGAACTGGGCTCGAAATCATAGTTCCTATGGCTATCCCGGTGTCTGAGAACCCCTGTGTGTTGCTGTGGTCTTGTTCATCGTCAAATTCTGGCTGTGTGTCTATCTCCCCCTCAGTTGCATCTTCCCATACAACCTGAGGCTCAATCGACTCACCTACCCTACTGAGATCGAAACGAACATTTCTAACTCCGGATAATACCTTCTGTCCGTCCCAAACTCTGTATAAATTGCGATGCATATCGTATCCTACTAACTTTACTAACTTACCGGGCATCGATCCTTTACCATTTACCTTTCCTACGTGCATCACTCCCATACACCCAATTGGACGTAATTGGTGCAATGGTGGTGCTCGTTTGTTTGAATAGTAATTGGTAAGGCGACGTGCCCTTATGCTGTCCTTTAGTTATAGGTAAAATATTATATAGCACATTGGCTGTATGCTCCATTTCTGCCCAAAGTTGGGCGGAAATCGAGCATGCTGCCTAAGTGTGCGAGCAGGCCCCCCCGTCACCCCGTTTATTCTTTCAGCTCTCGCATTGCCATCTTTATCTGCAGTGGCAGCATCTTTCCATATAATATCACTATACTTCTCACTGATCTCTTTGGGGGCCGTGAATTCCTGATCGCAAACTACAACTTTAACTTTATTTTCTGTCTGTCTCTCTATGAACGCTTGCTTTATGTATGCAAGATATAAATTCGTTTTTATGTCTTAAGTAGAAATCAAGAGCATATCTCGTGAAATCATCCATAACAGTGAATTTATACTTCTCCCCTCCCGTGACATGACTCTCCATGGGTCTTGCGTATCGCAATGTAACATCTCTCCCACTCTCTACACTACCATCTCTACCTATTAGCTTTATGCCTACGGCGTCTGCAAATGCTTTAGTTCTCTCCCAGCTTACATGACCCGCCATAGCATGCACTATACTAACAGGCAGCACTCTCACTCTCTTGACAGTAGAAGGGTACTTGACAAACAAAACAGCATTAGTTATTATTAGTTTAGATGATTTAATACTCACTTTACTCTCTCTTGCTGTTGCTATTGTCCCTTTATTGTCTGAGGGTGCGGGTTTTATACTTGGGTTCTCTCACCCTGCTGCCCCGCCTCCCTCTCTCTCAGAGGCGCACCCTTAGGTGTGAAACGACAGTTAGGGTCTAGCTTATTGTCAAGTTACAGTGACTCAATACTGATTTAATAATATAAACGTCTATCTAACGAACGTGCCATGAAGAATGAGATATACCTAACGTAGAAGCGACTCCGTCACACTCTCCAAGCCAAGGATAACCGACAGACCGGAACATAGAGTAATGCCATTATATATAATACCGGGTGGGGCCGGGCCTGCATAATCCCCTCTTCCCCTCGAGCGTGGCGGGCCCTCGTCAGGGTGCGCGAGAAGTCGATTGAGGCACAGTCAAGACCAGCAGAATTTGAATCAACTTGAACCGGGATACTAAATGTGAAAAATTATCTCGAGTGACAGTCCGGCGGTGACTAGACCGTTTTCCTCGAATAAAATTTCACACCCCGTGTTACCCTAAATCGTCCCCCCCCCACCTAGTGTGAGACCCACCGGATAGTTATTGATAAATTCCGTTTACGCTTGATTAAAATCCATGACTCCATATTATCCTCCATTCGGCCTCGTCGGCGCGGTGGCAAAAGATTTTTCACGAGTAAGTATTAAGTAATAAGAGTGAAGGTCCGTGCCTGTAAGGTTATACTGTAGTGGACTCCGACTAGGGTCGAATTAACTTATACAATGCTCCCCCTTAATTAGAGCCTATAACATCTCCAAGATGCCGCCAAGTATGAGGAAAATAAAGAGTAAAACTATCCGACCGTAACCTAGACAGTCAAACTCAGTGTTATGATCCACACTAATGACATCACAAGTGCTACATTAACCAACACACAAGTCACCCTGTAGATGAACAAAATTACGAGTTAATACCAGCGAAATTTCTTAGGTCTGTCCAAATTAAACATCCATATTAGAAATCCCATCAGCTGCTGAATTGCCCCGCCATGCAACATGGGCGTAGGCAAGAATTGCGACCTGTGAGGTGGTGCTTGGTGCAAGGTTATTTGATACAAAAAATAATCCCATGTTTGACACTTTGAGCGACTATTTACATTTATTAGATATAAAACACAAACTGTTCAATATATCATGGTTACATTCAAGGTTTTATACAGCTACTACATATCCAGTTGAGTCAAGCCAGGCCATGACCCCCTCAACCCCCCCCCCCTCCCCCCCCCCCCCCCCCCCCCCCCCCCAACCCACCCACCTCCCAGTCCTCGCCCCAAGGCCGCGACTGGGCTTGCGCTCTCTCACGTTCTGGGCAGGCACAGCAGCGCGGCTTGTTCTTTCATCTCCCGCGGCGGCGCCGACCGCGCTTGCCTCGAGCAGTCTGCCAACACGTACACACCCAACATGAAACACAGACACAAACACACACACAAGAAGAAGAAGAAGAAGAAGAAGAAGAAGAAGAAGAAGAAGAAGAAGAAGACTCCAAGAAGAAGAAGAAGAAGAGGAAGAAGAAAAAGAAGAAGAAGAAAAAGAAGAAAGAAGAAAAAGAAGAAAGAAGAAAAAGAAGAAAGAAGAAAAAGAAGAAAAAGAAGAAAGAAGAAGAAGAATAATAATGGTAATAGTGCTTCTCTGTCAATGGCTGATGCATTTCTGCACATGCGCCTCCATCGTCTCACCCGTGAGGGGAGTACGAAGAATTGACGATAAGCTCTAATGCCACCCCCGCAAGGGCAGTTCCAACACTTCCAGACGGGCCGGTATGTTCAATGAAAATACTGGTCCAGACGGATCGGTATGTTCAATGAAAATACTGGTGGCGACGGGAATCGAACTGGCGACAGGGCCCAAATGAATAATGGTAATAATAATAATAATAATAATAATAATAATAATAATAATAAGGAAAGAAAGAAAGAAACAAAAAAAGAAAGAAAAAAAGAAAGAAGAAGAAGAAGAAGAAAGAAGAAGAAGAAGAAGAAGGACGAAAAAGAAAGAAGAAAGAAGAAGAAGAAAGAAGAAAAAAGAAGAAAGAAGAAGAAAGAAGAAGAAGAAAAAACGAAGAAAAAACGAAGAAAGAAAGAAGACGAAGAAGAAGAAGGAGAAGACGAAGAAGACGAAGAAGAAGAAGAAGAAGAAGAAGAAGAAGAAGAAAGAAGAAAGAAGAAAGAAGAAAGAAAGAAGAAAGAAGAAAGAAGAAAGAAGAAAGAAGAAGAAAGAAGAAAGAAGAAAGAAGAAAGAAGAAGAAAGAAGAAAAAGAAGAAAGAAGAAGAAGAAGAAAGAAGAAGAAGAAGAAGAAGAAGAAGAAGAAGAAGAAGAAAGAAGAAAGGAGGAAGAAGAAATAAAGGAGCAACAAGCGAGCAGTCGTTTTCTCTTGTCGCTGTCGTTTCTGCTGTTGAGCCCTTTGCTCTGTTGTGTCCTTGTTGCTTGTGTTAGTAACACTCCCATTCTTCTTGTCGTTTGTTGTTGTGTTAGCTCTTATTGCTAATATTGCTATTCTTGTCGTAGTTATTGTGCTGCTGCTGTTGCTGGTGTGCTATGCTTGTTGATCTCGTCGTTGTTCCTATTCTCTTTGCTGCCGCTGCTGCTGCTATGGCTGACAGTGTGCGCTTGAGTTGCCTTAAGTGTAGTTACGGTTAC
>WBZZ01005482.1:25000-27500 GCA_019918135.1 Paulinella micropora
TGTGCGATGTGTGTTTTGTGATGTGCGATGTGTGTTTTGTGATGTGCGATGTGTGTTTTGTGAAGTGCGTTGTGTGTGATGTGTTGGATGTTGTGTATTGTGCAACGTGATGTCTGCGTGCGTGTGTGTGCGTGCGTATACGAATGTATGTATGTATGTATGTATGTATGTATGAATGTATGTGTATGTGTGTGTGCGTTATACATGTGTTAAGTGTATGTGTGCATGCTATGTATGTGTTGTGTGTGTGTGTGTGTGTGTATGTGTGTGTTGCGTACTGGAAGCGGCGCGTTGGAACTCGCTCTTCAACAGCACACGTCCCAGACACAGCACCTACACAACAACAACAACAAACACGCAAATCACATCGCTTCGTACACACCATCTCATCTCAAACTTGGGGGTTTTCGGGTGCGAGAGCGCCACCCCAGCCCAGCGAAAACTGTGCTGTCGGGTGTGAGACAGCCACCCCAGGCCGGCTCTCTCTCTCTCTCTCTCTCTCTTGCACCCGAAACACACGGTTTCGGGGTTGTGTGGAATGTCCCGCGCCCTGGCTGCCTTGGCGACGACGTGCTGGAAACGTGTGTGTGTGTGTGTGTGTGTGTGTGTGCAGGGGGGGGGAGGGGGGGGGGGGGGAAAGGAGTGCGTGCACACTCCGAAGACGGAGAAGTCCAGCAGGGAAGAAAAAGGCTCTCCCGACCCCGCCTGCTCCTCTCGGTCTCGGTCTCTGTCTCTAACTCTCTCTCTCTCTCTCTCTCTCTCTCTCTCTCTCTCTCTCTCTCTCTCCCTCTCCCTCGCCATCTCTCTCTCTCTCTCTCTCTCTCTCTCTCTCTGTCTCTCTCTCTCTCTCTGTCTCTCTGTCTCTCTCTCTCTCTCTGTCTCTCTGTTTTGTTACGGTGAGGTGCTGCAGCCTGACTGGCAGGCCGGGCGGCGCGGGCGGCGCCAGACAAGGACTCGTGTGCGCAGCCAACAACTGACAACACACCACACACAAAACACACACACACACACACACACACACAAACACAAACACGCACATATACACACGCACACGCACACGCACACACACACACAGGCTTTGTTCTACATTATCCAAAAGTTCGGGTTTCGGGTGGCAAGAGAGCCAATCCAGGCCACCCCAGGCAGCTAAATGACTCTCTCTCGCACCCAGAGAGAGAGAGAGAGAGAGAGAGAGAGAGAGAGAGAGAGAGACCTGTCGAGAGGGCACGGAGGCAGACGCTAGCATGGACACGAGCGCAGGGAAGCGGCCTGCCGCCTCGCTTGTCAGGCGGAACAAACGATACCTAAAACATACATCACATACATGCAGACACCTGCACATACATGGCATACACACATAGATAAAGATCAAGTGGCCCGCAGCCTCGCTCGTCAAGCGAAACAAGCGATACCTACCATACATCACATAATCACATACATCACAGACAATATACACATATAAGTAAAGCGGCCCGCGGCCTTGCTCGTCTATCAAACCATACATCACATGCATGTCATACACACATACACACATAGATGAAGCGGCCCGCCGCCTCGCTCGTCAAGCGGAACAAACGAGAAGACCTGACCATACATCACATACACACATACAAACATAGACAAAGAGGCCCGCAGCCTCGAAAAATAACAATAATAACAACAACAGCAACACATTTGTTTTTATTACTATTTCTATTTTCTCTCGCCTTTTTTTTTTTCTTGTTACTTGTTGGTGGCGAGGCTGTTTGCGGAGAGGGGCGGTGCGCCGGGAGAGGGCAGGAAGGCGCGCGGCGGAGACGTCGGCGAGGGAGCGGACAGAAAGGGAGACGATGGACTACACACACATCACATGAATGCATGTATGTATGAATGTGTGTCTTTATATTATGTGTGTTATGTAAGGGAGGTCGGCGAAGGCGCAGACAGGAAAGGAATTGACACACTTAAAATGAATGCATGCATGTGTGAATGTGTGCATGTTTATTACGCGTGGAGGACGGTGCAGGCGCAGACAGGAAAGGACGGGACACACAACAAATAGGCACGCATGCGTGTATGTATGAATGCATGTATGTGTATTGGGTGTTGTGTAGGTTGGCTGACCTGTGAGGAGAAGATGACGCAAGGTGACGAGCAGACTAGAGAAAACAAGAGATACAGATAGATAGATAGATGGATATAGATAGATAGATAGATAGATAGATAGATAGATAGATAGATAGATAGATAGATACATATGTTTCATCTATGGGCGTGGCGTAGCTTAAAAGCTATTGCCTCATTTACTACCCCGAGCAAGAACTCTCAGCACTTCAGCCGCGCACCGACCACTGTCCGCTGTGGTTGGTGCCTGTGCCCAGTTCAAGCCGAAAGGTAGCCGAGCCTTTTTGAACTGTACAGGACAACCAATAAAACACTCCCCCGGGGTCGTGTGCCATGAGGAGATGATGGTCGCCAAAGCCGGGAGTTCACGCTCGTTGTGAGTTACCTTCTACAACCT
>WBZZ01005482.1:30000-32500 GCA_019918135.1 Paulinella micropora
ATGTGCGAGAGAGCCGCGCAAGGCAAGCAAAAGCTGGCCTATGGTGGGCTTTCTCGCACCCGACAGCCGATTTCTTTGTGCTGGCCTGGGTTGGCTCTCTCGCACGCCGCAAGCTGAAGTTCGCAGCACATGTGTGTGTGTGTGTGTGTGTGTGTGTGTGATACTTGGCTGACCTGCGCAAGCTCTTGCCGCAGGTGGCGCAGGCGTGGTGCGGACACAACACCTGTCAACACACCACACACATGGCGAGGTAGGTGCAGGTAGGTAGGTAGGTAGGTAGGTAGGTAGGTAGGTAGGTAGATAGATAGATAGGTAGGTAGGTAGGTAGGTAGGTAGATAGGTAGATAGATAGATAGATAAATAGATAGATAGATAGATAGATAGATAGATAGATAGATAAATAGATAGATAGATAGATAGATAGATAGATAGATAGAAATAGATGGATAGATAGATGGATAGATAGAGATAGGTCGATAGAGATAGACCAGTCCCGAAGCGGTGGTGTAGCGACGCAGCGCCTGGCAACGCGCAGGCACACACAGACACACTCATGCACACACAGGCACGCACAGGCACAGGCACACACAGGCACACACAGGTACACAGGCACACACAGACACACACATGCACACACAGGGCACACAGGCACGCACATGCACACACACAGACACACACGGGCACACATGCACGCACAGGCACACACAGGGCACACAGGCACACACAGGCACACACACCTCAACAACAAGCTTGCACAGGCTAGCAGGAATGAGGATAGATAGATAGATAGATAGATGATAGATGATAGATAGACAGACAGATGATGAAATATCGACTAATGTCAGAAAAAAGGAGCTTCTGATTTCGTCAACCAGGAAGTCTGTGGGTAAAGTATTAACCCGATGCCCAGCTAAGCCGTGATGTTTGCACGGAAGGGACTGATACAGGCAATACCAAAGCTTCCTAGTACCAGGCGGGGCCAGGGCTCGTTCCATAAGCGCCCCTTGCAGAACGAGCTCCCACCTCCATTACAGAGGGCCCAGTAAGCAGATGGAGTTTCGAGACTGTGACATCGACAGTCTAGCATAAACCGACAGAGCACTGTGGGTTTTATTCCGGGCTCAACAAGCGAGAAAGGGCACCCTGAGGGAACAGGATTGTGCTTCCCGTCGCTATTTCGGCATGTGACTTATAGGCGTATGGCTAGGCACACATAAGGCACCCCACCACGGGCCCAGCACACCCACACCATCCCCTAATTCTCTGTCTGTCGACAGATGGCACCCATTTCAAAAAAAAACCAAGCCCAAGGGAGGGTCAGTGACACCTCAAGTGGCCTTGGTTCGCTCCGTGGAGTAAGTGATAAGATCAACTGATGAAATATCGACTAATGTCAGAAAAAAGGAGCTTCTGATTTCGTCAACCAGGAAGTCTGTGGGTAAAGTATTAACCCGATGCCCAGCTAAGCCGTGATGTTTGCACGGAAGGGACTGATACAGGCAATACCAAAGCTTCCTAGTACCAGGCGGGGCCAGGGCTCGTTCCATAAGCGCCCCTTGCAGAACGAGCTCCCACCTCCATTACAGAGGAGATAGATAGATAGATAGATAGATAGATAGATAGATAGATAGATAGATAGATAGATAGATATATAGATAGATAGATGAGATATCGACTAATGTCAGAAAAAAGGAGCTTCTGATTTCGTCAACCAAGGAAGTCTGTGGGTAAAGTATTAACCCGATGCCCAGCTAAGCCGTGATGTTTGCACGGAAGGGACTGATACAGGCGATACCAAAGTTCCCTAGTACCAGGCGGGGCCAGGGCTCGTTCCATAAGCGCCCCTTGCAGAACGAGCTCCCACCTCCATTACAGAGGGCCCAGTAAGCAGATGGAGTTTCGAGACTGTTCGACAGTCTAGTATAAACCGACAGAGCACTGTGGGTTTTATTCCGGGCTCAACAAGCGAGAAAGGGCACCCTGAGGGAACAGGATTGTGCTTCCCGTCGCTATTTCGGCATGTGACTTATAGGCGTATGGCTAGGCACACAAAAGGCACCCCACCACGGGCCCAGCACACCCACACCATCCCCTAATTCTCTGTCTGTCGACAGATGGCACCCATTTAAAAAAAAAACCAAGCCCAAGGGAGGGTCAGTGACACCTCAAGTGGCCTTGGTTCGCTCCGTGGAGTAAGTGATGAGATCAACTGATGAGATATCGACTAATGTCAGAAAAAAGGAGCTTCTGATTTCGTCAACCAAGGAAGTCTGTGGGTAAAGTATCAACCCGATGCCCAGCTAAGCCGTGATGTTTGCACGGAAGGGACTGATACAGGCGATACCAAAGTTCCCTAGTACCAGGCGGGGCCAGGGCTCGTTCCATAAGCGCCCCTTGCAGAACGAGCTCCCACCTCCATTACAGAGGGCCCAGTAAGCAGATGGAGTTTCGAGACTGTTCGACAGTCTAGTATAAACCGACAGAGCACTGTGGGTTTTAT
>WBZZ01005482.1:45000-57500 GCA_019918135.1 Paulinella micropora
TCGATTCCCGTCGGTGCCACCAGTATTTTCATTGTACATACCGATCCGTCTGGACCAGTATTTTCATTGAACATACCGGCCCGTCTGGAAGTGTTGGAACTGCCCTTGCGGGGGTGTCATTAGAGCTTATCGTCAATTCTTCGTACTCCCCTCACGGGTGAGACGATGGAGGCGCATGTGCAGAAATGCATCAGCCATTGACAGAGAAGCACTATTATTATTATTATTATTATTATTATTATTGATGGAGGCGCATGGCCCTTGGGCTCGGTCATGACAGATCAATATTATTATTATTACTATTATTATTATTATTATTCGGGTGAGACGATGGAGGCGCATGTGCAGATTTGCATCAGCCATTGACAGAGAAGCACTATTATTATTATTACTATTATTATTATTATTATTATTATTATCATCATCATCATCATTATTATTATTATTATCATTAGTGGCACGGCGATAGCCCAGTGGTTAAGGTCTACCATCTGGGACCTGTCGCCAGTTCGATTCCCGTCGGTGCCAGTATTTTCAAAAGATATTTTCTTTGAAAGTATTGGTCTGTCTGGAAGGCTTGGAGCTGCCTTGCGGGGGTGTCAGTAGAGCCTATCGTCAAATCTTCGTACTCCCCTCGCGGGTGAGACGATGGAGGCACATGTGCAGAAATGCATTCGCCATTGACAGAGAAGCACTATTATTATTACTATTATTATTATTATTATTATTATTATTATTATTATTATTATTATTATTGGACACCGTGATAGCCCAGTGGTCAAGTTCTACCATCTGGGCCCTGTCGCCAGTTCGATTCCCGTCGGTGCCACCAGTATTTTCATTGAACATACCGGTCCGTCTGGACCAGTATTTTCATTGAACATACCGGTCCCCGTCTGGAAGTGTTGGAACTGCCCTTGCGGGGATGTCATTAGAGCTTATCGTCAATTCTTCGTACTCCCCTCACGGGTGAGACGATGGAGGCGCATGTGCAGAAATGCATCAGCCATTGACAGAGAAGCACTATTATTATTATTATTATTACTATTACTATTGGACACCGTGATAGCCCAGTGGTCAAGTTCTACCGTCTGGGCCCTGTCGCCAGTTCGATTCCCGTCGGTGCCACCAGTATCTTCATTGAACATACCGGTCCGTCTGGAAGTGTTGGAACTGCCCGTGCGGGGGTGTCATTAGAGCCTATCGTCAATTCTTCGTACTCCCCTCACGGGTGAGACGATGGAGGCGCATGTGCAGATTTGCATCAGCCATTGACAGAGAAGCACTATTATTACTATTATTATTATTATTATTATTATTATTATTACTATTATTATCATTATTATTATTGGACACCGTGATAGCCCAGTGGTCAAGTTCTACCATCTGGGCCCTGTCGCCAGTTCGATTCCCGTCGGTGCCACCAGTATTTTCATTGAACATACCGATCCGTCTGGACCAGTATTTTCATTGAACATACCGATCCGTCTGGAAGTGTTGGAACTGCCCTTGCGGGGGTGTCATTAGAGCTTATCGTCAATTCTTCGTACTCCCCTCACGGGTGAGACGATGGAGGCGCATGTGCAGAAATGCATCAGCCATTGACAGAGAAGCACTATCATTATTATTATTATTATTATTATTATTATTATTATTATTATTATTATTATTATTAAAATTATTATTGTTGTTAGTAAATCTGCCTTGGAGTGTTGACTGTGACATATTTGAGGGAAATCCCGATGAAAAAACCTAGTCACACTTGCTAAACAGAGTTCCAGCCCGATGGCCTCAAGGCGTTAAACTGTGACGCCAACTCATAACCCTTTGGTGGTAGATGCTGGGGAGGAGGGTCGTTGCGCGCGTAAAAGATCTTAAACTCCGCATATGCTGGTTGATAGCCCAGGACCCAGCAGACACCAGATTGTTATGGGTGGGGTTTCGAGGCAGCTCTAGCAACCGCGCTTGGTGTATGCACTTGCACATTCGGTGACGTCTTGCAAGAGGTTGCTGGGACTGCGGAATAACCTCGGGTTAGTGCAGTCTTGCCCTCAGGAGCTCCATCGGTGGCCCCGATCATCAGGCGAGAGACTGACACGGGGGGGTGGAGGACCTCGAACAAGGGTATTGGAGGCTTATGTCCGTTGAGGATATGCCATTAGCTGCATCAGTACGCCTCAGATATAGTAGTATTATTGTTGTTATTGTTATTGTTATTGTTATTGTTATTATTATTATTATTATTATTATTATTATTATTATTATGGAGGGGTGCACAGTATGGCACCCCACGGGAAGAGGAGGTGGTTGGGCCTCGTCCCACTGGTTTCGAGGCTATGTCGTTGTGTTGGCTCCGAGGCTATGTTGTTGTGTGGGTTCCGAGGCTATGTTGTTGTGTTGGTTCCGAGGCTCTGTTGTTGTGTGGGTTCCGAGGCTATGTCGATGTGGGTTCCGAGGCTATGTTGTTGCGTTGGTTCCGAGGCCATGTCGTTGTGTTGTTTTTTATAAGACATACACCACGTGGGATCAAAGGGGTATTTACATTCCGAGATCTAGGGGTGGTGACGGGTTTCGAGGCGTCCCAGACACTTACCACAAAATGTCCTCATGAGCTGGCAGACCGCATGAAATGTCTGCTACCCCTGTGAGTACCTCCATGCGGGACCTACCCAGTCTCGTGGAGCTCCCACGCGGGGAAGATCAATCATTTGTAGTTGATTTCCTGCAAGGTACCCGACACTGTGCGGGTAGTAGGGACTTCCTTTTGGGGCCTTCTATGCAGGATGGTTAGAGTCACTCTTCCCTCCCCAACATACTCACTGTAGTCCCTGTTGGATCGAGGGATGGAGGCGCATGGCCCTCGGGCTCAGCCATGACAGTTCAATATATATTATTATTATTATTATTATTATTATTATTGTTTTTGAGGTAGTTCTAGCAGCCATGCTTGGTGTACGCACTTGCACATTCGGCAACGTTTTGCAAGAGGTTGCTGGGACTGCGGAATAACCTCGGCTTAGTGTACAGGAGCTTCATCGGTGGCCCCTATTACCAGTCGAGAGACTGACTAGGTGGGATGGAGCACCTCGAACAAGGGCATGGAGGCTCATGTCCGGAAATGGATCGTGCCATCAGCTGCATCAGTACGCCTTACAGGAAGTATATTATTATTATTATTATTATTATTATTATTATTATTATTATTATTATTATTATTATTAGGGAGTACATAGGCCATCGGTCCTTTCCATGGGCTGATTGGTATAAAGCTCCTAGAGTAATGTTCTATGCCGTCACTTCCTTTATTCCACCGATTGGTGTGGAGACTTTCCTTATGGAATGGAGGACTGGATGCACATGGCCTTTTGGCTCAGCAATTGGCAGGAGATACACTATTATTATTATTATTATTATTATTATTATTATTATTATTATTATTATTATTATTCTGGAGGGGTGCACAAGATGGCACTCCACGGGAAGAGGAGGTGGTTGGGCCGAAGGTGACCGCTTGGGGAGGGCGGTCACCGGGATATGCGCATTTGTCAACTGGGCATTTACTCGGTAGGGTTCGGCCAGGCAGTTGTGGGGTTGTCTGTTGGATTGTTGGTTGGCTCGTTTTTCTTGGCTGTTGGGTTGGGTCTGGTTTCCTGGTTAGCCCATTTTCGCCGAATTTCCTGCCGAGAAAATGCCTGGGTGATTCCAGTTCCGGTTTGGTGATCTTGTTGAGGTGAGCATTGGGAGGAAACAGTACCGAGATGGGTTGAAGATAGGATTCACATTGAGCCGAGATGGGGCCGAGTTGGCCTGTTCCAACTCGGCTCCATTTCGGCTTCATGTTAATCCTATCTTCATCCTATCTGGGTTTTGTCTCCTCCCTATCTTCGCTTCTTCGGGGTTGCCTAACTGGAACACATGATGAGCGCACGTTGGAGAGGGGCTTCAGTCGGTCCCAATGCCTTGCCAGTGCCTTGCTGCGTTGCCGTGCCTTGCCCCATGCAGTCACACCCTCCACCGTTGCATTTCTAACTGAGCAGCTTCGGCTGGGATTACTATACTTGTCTGTAAGACCCTATAGGTACCGCTAGGTGCCTTCTATACCCACGTGGGGGAGGAGTTTCAGCGGCACGCCGTCCGATCTGGCTCCACTCGGGGACACCCGTACCTCATGATGTGTATTGTTAGGAGCAGCTGAAAGTCCATAAGGCATGAGAGTAGAGGCGTTGGCGATGCGATGGAGAGTGTGTGTAGTGCGTGAGGCAGGTTCTGGTGACGCTGGGGGTGCTGGCGGGCGCCCAAGGGCACGAAGCGACGTGGCAGCATCCGGCGAAAATGCGTGTAGTGTGTGTTGCAGATACCGCCGATGCTATTTGCATGGACGGGCGCTTTCCTCGGCGTAAAGAGGCGCGGCGGTGATGGCCAGCGACATTGGCCGTCTACTACTCTCAATGGATTACAAATACGCGAAGCACGGAGCTACCACTGTGGCCCTTATGGGACAAGGTAGAATCGCCGAAGACCTGGACAATCCCCGTGGGAATGCCTCTTCGACGGGCTCTGGCCCGATGTCCCAGGATGGGAGGATGAGGGCTCGCGTATATGACGGAATTCCTGAACCACGAGGCTATCTTAGCTGCGCCTCATCCTTTCTCCCCAAACCTGGCACACGGGTCGGCGCTTCAACATAAGGCGAGCGGTGCTGTATGGCAGATGGCACCGCCGCCTCGACGGTACCGGCGGGTAGATCGGTACGACAAGGACGGGCGTAATCTGATTGTCTGGGGGCTCTCAGAACGCGCCAATCTACAGGAGATCGCCTCCAAAATGAGCGGTCTTGGTCTGGTGGTCCCGGTAATGGAGTGGCAAGGCCAGCGAATGTCTCGTCACCTGGAGCTGGTCTACGAGGACGATGACAGCAGGCAGACGGCGTTGCAGCAACTCAAATATCTCAAATTCTTCGGCAGAGGGGTCAATGTGGCCCTTGGGCGCAGGTTCAGGGACAGGGAACGTGTCCGAAGGCTTATTCGCATCCATCTGCGTGGGAAGCGGCGGTCCGGAAGGAGGAAGCTGCGACGGGATATCGCGTCTTGCCTCTGCATGAAGAATGTGTTGATGATGTGCAGGTGGTGTCTTCGGAATTGGCTGCCGATGCACCTGAGTGTGTGTCTGAGTGTGCTGATGTGCAGGTGGTGCCCCTGCATTCGGCGGCCAGTGCAGTGGGGGACCAACCTGCGCAAGCACCTGCAGAGGGGGGCAGCACGAGGGCGGAAGCCAAGCGCGGCCGTCAGGTCCGGAAACGAGCCAAGAAGCACCGCTCCAAGCAGTTCGATACCGGCTTCAAGCTACTCGTCGCGAGTCACAACTGGCAGGGTAAAACGGGATACGACAACGTAGGCACGGCGGAATGGGCATCATTCTACAAGCACGAGGGCTGGCTAGTCATCGGGGCTCAGGAGCACCGCATGGGCAAGAAGCAACTTTCCAAATGCAGCCTGGATGGATTCCGGATTTTTGGAAAACCTGCGGAGGTCAGCGAGAAAAATCGCTGCAAGGGTGGGGTTCTATTCGCGGTGGCTAACTTCCTTGGTCCGTATTGCAACCTGGTGTCAGCCCCCGTCGACCACCGGCAGCAAGTGTGGCTGCGTATCGCCTCGGGTGTTACCGGCGCTCAGGATATCTATGTGGGCAACGGCTACTTTCACCAGGAAACGCAGGAAGAAGAGTCGTCAGAGGCGTATGCGGCCTGGCAGGCAGCTATAGCTTTTTTTGGAGCCAAAGGTCTTGTGGTCACGGTGGCGGATGCCAACGCGAAGCTCGGGCCGGCATGCAGCCGAAAAGAGGAGGGCATCGTCGGTCAGCACGGGGAGGTCGATGAAAAGGGAGCACCGGTACGTTCGGAGAACGGCAAGAGACTCGCGGCTGTCCTCGTCCCTACGGGCCTGCGAAATCTGAGCGGCTTCTCGTGCCCAGTGGAAGGGTCCTACTGGTGGTCCCGGCGTGAGCAGCGCGGCATGGGCACAGGCAAGCACCTCCTCGATTACATCTGCGCGTCGCCTGGCTTGGCATTTGGAGCAAAGTTCGGAGTATGCGAAGATGATCTTGATACGGACCACAAGGCAGTATGGGCCGAACTGACGTGGAGCGGCCAGCGCCGACCAAAGCGGGCTGCGAAACCTTACAGGTCCTTTCGTGTTGATAAGCTTATTGGTGCTGGTGTCTCGGGTAATGATCACGCTGCGAAGCAAGCGCTGGATTATCTACGTGAGAAGTTCGATGACGTATTCCAGCATTGCCTACAGAAGCTTGGAGTGCATCAGCTGCCTGAGCTTGACCTATCGGGTGGTGCCGACAGCCAACGGGTGGTAGATGACGTCACCGAGCGAGTGGCGCAGTCCTTCCGAATGGCGGCGCACCGGGTCCTTGGCTCCAGATGTAGACGACCCCGTTTCACCAACAATTGGTTCGACGGGGAGCTAAAGGAGCTCATTCAACAGCGCCGGGAGGCCTACGCAGCATACAGGAGGGATGAATCGAATGCGGAAGCCCGTCTGAATTGGCTACGTCTCCGCAAGCAAATTCGGAAGGCAACTCGGGCCAAGAAGTCCGCCTCCTTCAAGCAAGTGCAGGAAGAAGCGGTCAAATGTCAACGCGAGCAATCCTCAAAGCGCTTTTGGCTACTCGCGAAGCGGCTTGGCGGGGCACGCAGAACGAAGGTCTCCGCGCCGGTGCCAAGGGAGGATGGCTCACTGGCGTGTACGCTGCCGGAAAAGGTCGCTCGGTGGGAGGAATTTCGGAAAAATTCGGTGAAGCCACGGGAAAATCCGGCAAGTGCGGCTGTTGTGGTGGAGTGCTGTGCAGAAGCAGGCTCGCTGGAGTGGGAGGAAGCCGAAGCTAAGCGGCAGTTCCACTGGAACGATCGCTTCAGAGATGAGGTGGCCCGGGCTATGAAGGAGCACGAAGTAGGTGAAGACACTTGCGAAGAGCTGGACAAGCCGTTCACGCAAGAGGAGGTCCTTGCAAGGCAACGTGCCCTGAGTAACCACAAAGCTTGTGGCGAGGACAAAGTGAAGAACGAGATGCTCAAGTATGGCGGCGCCTACATCAATAGCTACTTAACGCAGTACTTCAACTGGATTCGAGAAGCCGAGAGGACTCCAAAAGCTTGGGGCAAGGGAATCATCGTCAATATCCCCAAGGGTGGGGATCCTACGGATCCTGACAACTGGAGGGATATCTCGATTATTAGTTGCCTTGGTAAGCTGTATCTGTCCTTATTAGCTACTCGTCTAACGCTCTTCGTGGATGGCCCGGATAAGCTACGTCCAGAGCAGGGAGGCTTCCGCCCGGGGCGTCGCACTACGGATCAGGTCTTTACGCTTTGGCAGAGGTTGAAGGGGCGTCAGCTGCAGAAGCGGGAGTCGTATGTCCTGTTCGTCGATCTACGCAAGGCTTTCCCGTCTGTTTGGAGAGATGGCCTATTTGAGAGGCTCTGGAAGCTGGGTGTAAGGGGCAAGTTCTGGCGCACGCTACGCAGGTGCTACGAGCAGACTTCGTCGCAAGTGCTAGTTGATGGAGTACTCACCCCCGAAGTACTGGAGGGTGTAGGGGTCCAACAGGGGTCCCCTCTCTCTCCCACACTCTTCAACGTCTTTATGGATGAGCTGTGTGATCGGCTGGCGAGTGCCCTCAAGATCACGGATGTGAAGCGGCTGTACGACATCAAGGCACTTCTATACGCGGACGACGTGGCCCTCATCGCTCACAGTCGCACCGAGCTCCAGAAGATGGTCAATGTTGTGGCCAAGTTCGCGGAAGATTACCGGCTGGAAGTCAACTTGAAGCCCGGCAAGACGGAAATCATGCCCATTTACACGTCGAGCAAGGCGAAACGACCAAGTATCAGGGAGCGAGGTGAGCCCGTGGTGTGGTTTCGCGGCCAGAAGCTTTGTGTCACCAGTCAGTACAAGTACCTGGGAGTGGTTATCACCGACGACCTGAAGTGGAAGGAGCAGGCCCTGCGGGCTACGCGTGTCACTGAAGTCGCCACCGCAGGTTGGTACTCTTTGTGGTGTGCAGGTGAGATACAAGCTAGGTATCGTCTCATGTGCTGGAATCAACTTGTGGGGGCCAAGCTGAAGTACGCCTTCGATGTCTGGCGTGCCCCCGTATCGCAGCTCACCAAGCTGGAGGCAGCAATGCTGCGCCCCATGAGGATGATTCTCGGCATCAGCCCTAAGACAAGCAAGTGGATTACACTCTTTCTGGCGCGCTCTTTGAGTGCGGAGCGTTTGCGGCGGGCGGCGCAACTGAAGTTCTATGGACGGCTGCGTGTTCTACCGGAGAAGCGATTTCCTGTCATCGCATCTCAAGTCAAATCCGACTGGACTGCGGAGGCCGAAGGCGCTATCAGGGACTCAATGGATCTACAACAAGGGCTTCAGGAGCTCCTAAATAGCTCAGAGAAGGACCTCGAGGGTTGGTGTTCGACTGTGGACAAGTGGGCCCTTCAGCAGGACGTCAAGATGGTGCAGCAACTGATGTGGGACAAGCGAGAGGCAGGCAGCGATCTTACTGATGGCCTGCGAGTCATCCTAAGACAAGTCTTTGGAACTAAGGAGTTCCCAAGATGGGTAGCCCTTGATGATGCGCATTATAATCTGCTTCGGAGAAGGTTGCTCAGCTGCAACAACCGCCTTCGGTTGTACCGCAGCAAGTTGGTCAGTGGCATGTCCCCTCGCTGTTTCTGTTGTCATGATGATGTCAATGAGTCCCTTGCGCACTTCTTATGGGATTGCCCCATGCATGAGGGGAGACGTAAGCAGCTGTTGCTGAGTATGCAGAGGCTCGGTGGCATGGCTGTGGGGGGTGCTGAGGGGGATGGAGGGAGTGAGGAGGGGGGTGAGGTCGTAGGCGGTGAGGTTGTGGTGGAGGATGTGTTGCTTGGGCGGGAGCGGGAGGGCTCTGTGCGGCAGAGTTGGGATGATATGTCGCCTGTGGATCAATCACGATTGTTTTGTAAGCTTTTTCAGGGGAAGTCGCGCTTCCGCAGTAACTTTAGGCTTGCTGCGTTGTTAGGGGTTACAGCGTTGCGTCCCCCTCCAAAGTTGGATGTGTTGTTTGGATCATATGTGTCTGAGTGTTGGTCTGCTAGGGAGGGTAAAAGGGAGGAGCTTGGGGTGGAGGATGGGGGCGAGGTGATTGACCTCACTGAGGTTCCATCAGCTTCTGTCCCACCCTCTCCCCCAAGTGACGTTGATGTTGCGCGGCGCAGCCGTCCGCGCAGTGTGGACGTCCTGGCTAGAGAGAGGGGTTCGGGAGCGCAGCGTAGTGTCTCCGAGTTCTTCTCTTCAGCTAACACCCTCGCATCTAGCTCTTCATGCACTTCACAGCCCCCATCTGCCCCTGCTGTTGCTGTTGCTGCTATGTCTGTTTGGTGTTCTGACAATGCGTTGGGATCGGCTGACTCCGGTGACCCAATGGAGGCACATGTCCAGGATCTGGATCTGATGCTATAGTCTGAGGAAGCCTATTACATTATTATTATTATTATTATTATTATTATTATTATTATTATTATTATTATTATTATTATGGACACCGTGATAGCCCAGTGGTCAAGTTCTACCATCTGGGCCCTGTCGCCAGTTCGATTCCCGTCGGTGCCACCAGTATTTTCATTGAACATACCGGTCTATTTCTGGACCAGTATTTTCATTGAACATACCGGCCCGTCTGGAAGTGTTGGAACTGCCCTTGCGGGGGTGTCATTAGAGCTTATCGTCAATTCTTCGTACTCCCCTCACGGGTGAGACGATGGAGGCGCATGTGCAGAAATGCATCAGCCATTGACAGAGAAGCACTATTATTATGATTATTATGATTATTATGATTATTATGATTATTATGATTATTATGATTATTATGATTATTATTATTATTATTATTATTGTTGTTGTTGTTGTTGTTGTTATTATTATTATTATTATTATTATTATTATTATTATTACTATGGACACCGTGATAGCCCAGTGGTCAAGTTCTACCATCTGAGCCCTGTCGCCAGTTCGATTCCCGTCGGTGCCACCAGTATTTTCATTGAACATACCGGTCCGTCTGGAAGTGTTGGAACTGCCCGTGCGGGGGTGTCATTAGAGCCTATCGTCAATTCTTCGTACTCCCCTCACGGGTGAGACGATGGAGGCGCATGTGCAGATTTGCATCAGCCATTGACAGAGAAGCACTATTATTATTATTATTATTATTATTATTATTATTATTATTATTATTATTGTTTGGACACCGTGATAGCCCAGTGGTCAAGTTCTACCATCTGGGCCCTGTCGCCAGTTCGATTCCCGTCGGTGCCACCAGTATTTTCATTGAACATACCGATCCATCTGGACCAGTATTTTCATTGAACATACCGGCCCGTCTGGAAGTGTTGGAACTGCCCTTGCGGGGGTGTCATTAGAGCTTATCGTCAATTCTTCGTACTCCCCTCACGGGTGAGACGATGGAGGCGCATGTGCAGAAATGCATCAGCCATTGACAGAGAAGCACTATTATTATGATTATTATGATTATTATGATTATTATGATTATTATGATTATTATGATTATTATGATTATTATTATTATTATTATTATTATTGTTGTTGTTGTTGTTGTTGTTATTATTATTATTATTATTATTATTATTATTATTATTACTATGGACACCGTGATAGCCCAGTGGTCAAGTTCTACCATCTGAGCCCTGTCGCCAGTTCGATTCCCGTCGGTGCCACCAGTATTTTCATTGAACATACCGGTCCGTCTGGAAGTGTTGGAACTGCCCGTGCGGGGGTGTCATTAGAGCCTATCGTCAATTCTTCGTACTCCCCTCACGGGTGAGACGATGGAGGCGCATGTGCAGATTTGCATCAGCCATTGACAGAGAAGCACTATTATTATTATTATTATTATTATTATTATTATTATTATTATTATTATTGTTTGGACACCGTGATAGCCCAGTGGTCAAGTTCTACCATCTGGGCCCTGTCGCCAGTTCGATTCCCGTCGGTGCCACCAGTATTTTCATTGAACATACCGATCCATCTGGACCAGTATTTTCATTGAACATACCGGCCCGTCTGGAAGTGTTGGAACTGCCCTTGCGGGGGTGTCATTAGAGCTTATCGTCAATTCTTCGTACTCCCCTCACGGGTGAGACGATGGAGGCGCATGTGCAGAAATGCATCAGCCATTGACAGAGAAGCACTATTATTATGATTATTATGATTATTATGATTATTATGATTATTATGATTATTATGATTATTATGATTATTATTATTATTATTATTATTATTGTTGTTGTTGTTGTTGTTGTTATTATTATTATTATTATTATTATTATTATTATTATTACTATGGACACCGTGATAGCCCAGTGGTCAAGTTCTACCATCTGAGCCCTGTCGCCAGTTCGATTCCCGTCGGTGCCACCAGTATTTTCATTGAACATACCGGTCCGTCTGGAAGTGTTGGAACTGCCCGTGCGGGGGTGTCATTAGAGCCTATCGTCAATTCTTCGTACTCCCCTCACGGGTGAGACGATGGAGGCGCATGTGCAGATTTGCATCAGCCATTGACAGAGAAGCACTATTATTATTATTATTATTATTATTATTATTATTATTATTATTATTATTGTTTGGACACCGTGATAGCCCAGTGGTCAAGTTCTACCATCTGGGCCCTGTCGCCAGTTCGATTCCCGTCGGTGCCACCAGTATTTTCATTGAACATACCGATCCATCTGGACCAGTATTTTCATTGAACATACCGGCCCGTCTGGAAGTGTTGGAACTGCCCTTGCGGGGGTGTCATTAGAGCTTATCGTCAATTCTTCGTACTCCCCTCACGGGTGAGACGATGGAGGCGCATGTGCAGAAATGCATCAGCCATTGACAGAGAAGCACTATTATTATTGTTATTATTGTTATTATTATTATTACTGTTGTTATTATTATTATTATTATTATTATTATTATTATTATTATTATTATTATTATTATTATTATTATTATTATTATTACGACACCGTGATAGCCCAGTGGTCAAGTTCTACCATCTGGGCCCTGTCGCCAGTTCGATTCCCGTCGGTGCCACCAGTATTTTCATTGAACATACCGGTCCGTCTGGACCAGTATTTTCATTGAACATACCGGTCCGTCTGGAAGTGTTGGAACTGCCCTTGCGGGGGTGTCATTACAGCCTATCGTCAATTCTTCGTACTCCCCTCACGGGTGAGACGATGGAGGCGCATGTGCAGAAATGCATCAGCCATTGACAGAGAAGCACTATTATTATTATTATTATTATTATTGTTATTATTATTATTATTACTATTATTATTGTTATTATTATTGGACACCGTGATAGCCCAGTGGTCAAGTTCTACCATCTGGGCCCTGTCGCCAGTTCGATTCCCGTCGGTGCCACCAGTATTTTCA
>WBZZ01005482.1:60000-67500 GCA_019918135.1 Paulinella micropora
TCATAACATAGCGTAGCATAGCGTAGCATAGCATGGATAGGTACCTAGTTAGGTAGGTAGATAGATAGCGGGTTGAGCGTAGACCGACTGGAAGGGAGAGAGAGAGAGAGAGAGAGAGAGAGAGAGAGAGAGAGAGAGAGAGAGAGAGAGAGAGAGAGAGAGAGAGAGAGAGAGAGAGAGAGAGAGCGAGAGAGAGAGAGAGAGAGAGAGAGAGAGAGAGAGAGAGAGAGAAGAGATACACAGAGGAGAGAGGGGAGAGCGACCAGGGCGCCGCGGCGGCCTGTTCCAAGTCGCGCGCTTGATAGATAGATAGATAGATAGATAGATAGATAGATAGATAGATAGATAGATAGATAGGTCACCAGAGCGCGGCGGCCTGTTCCACGGCGCGCGCCTGTGTGGCGCTGAGCAAGGGCTCCGTGCTGACCGGCAAACGCGCGCCTCACCACACACCACACCAGAAACATGTCATCTCATGCCCTGTCATGTTACATTATGCAAGGGAATGTAATGGATGGGATGTATTCGAATGCAATTCGATGTTACGTATCGTAATATAATATGTAAGTAATGTAATGTAATGTAATATAATGCAACGCTTTATAAAATAATAATGACACAAGGTAATATTATTTATGTAACATAAAATAATAATATGAACGACAGCATTAACATTAATGTTATCAATATTAATATTAATATTAATATTAATGTTAATATTAATGTTAATATTAATATAATAATATTAATATCAATATCAATATTAATATTAATGTTCATATTATTATTAATATTAATATTAATATTATTAATATTAATATATATTAATATTAATATTAATATTACATATAAATATAATATTAATATTAATATTAATATTAATATTAATATTAATATTAATATTAATATTAATATTAATATTAATATTAATATTAATGTTAATATTAATATTACTATTCATATTAAATATTAAATTAATATTAATATTAATATAATATTAATATTACTATTACTATTAATATTTATTAATATCAATATTAATATTAATATTAATATTTAATATGTAATATTAATATTAATATTATATTAAATATTAATATTAATATTAGTATTAATATTAGTATTAATATTAGTATTAATATTAATATTAATATTAATATATATTAATCTTAATATTAATATCAATATTAATGTTAATATTAACATACAAACGAATAATAATGCTAATATTAATACTCATTCTAATTCTAATATAATATTATTATCAAAATATAATAATAAAATATAACATAACATAACATAACATGTCATAACATAACATAGCATAGCATAGCATAACATAGCATAACATAGCATACCACAGCATAACACAACATGAGACAATATAACATAATATAACATAACAGACAGAACAGAACAGAACAGAACAAAATGGTATGCAACGTAATGTTTGAATACAATTTTATGTAACGTAAGAATATAATACAACATAAAATATAACATGCAATAAATATGTTATAACTTAATATTAATGTGTGATATGGTAGAATATAACATCACATAATATAACTTAGCGCTATGTAACATACATCATGTAAAGTATGCTAATGAATTTTACAATATTGCAACATATTATATTAAATTGTTGCACACTATACAGATGTGTAGGGTCTAGTAGATGCAGTGAGCATAGAAAACGATCAGTAGAAATCGGATGCACCCTGTAGACGCAGCTGGTAGTGGTCGCCTCCAGGTAAATCAAGGTCCAACTCTAGCGCTTCATACCGTTCCTAAACAAAGATCCCACGAACAACTACGTTACACATGCACAATTGTATTTCAGACTTCGTCCGGCAACTTTTCATGTCGTCAATCCCCACTAACTATTCTACAAATACATAATGTCATTTCAGTCTTCGTTCAGCAACTTTTTCAGGGTATTTGTCTTCAAACGGGTAAAAGGTAACTAGCTGTGGAACATAAAAACAAAACTTGCAACAAGAAAACACAACCAAAGAGGTAAAATGTTCAAGATACAAGTATCACCTTTTCTCCAGTAGAACCGTGGTTGAGGGTGTGTAATGACACCCCCACAAACCCATACGGAATCTCGTTTCGTTTGGAATGCACGAGGACGCATGGTGCGGGGTCACCGTTGATAGATGTGCGGATTTGAAGTTTGGATTCAGAAACAGGCGACTCCCTTCCTGGATCTATAAACCTTTCTTCGCCGCCCCATTCTTCCTTCTCTTCTTCTTCTGTTTCTTGCATGTTGGGAGAAATGCAAATCTACCAGCCGGGCTACAAGAGAGAAGTGGAAATACTTGGCGTTGTGGCAATAAAAGGGCAATTTTATTTGCCCATGGTCAGCAAAGTGGAAAAGCCGTATTGTCTTAGTCAAAAATGTCCCTTCTCCCAACCTAGGGAGAGGGAAGAGGTTACGAGACCTATGCTACTCATCATTCGTTTCTTCATTAAGCTGTTGTTAGTGTATTATCAAAGTTCGCAGAAAATATACAGTTGAGGGGAAGGAGTGAGAGGGGCAGAGAGGTGGGGACGGAAGGGCAGTGGGCGGCACCAACAACCCACTTACTCACTGACGTTCTCTCTCTCTCTCTTCCCTTCTATTCCTTCTCCCTCCACCTTTGCCCCCGCTTCCCGCCCCTCCCTCGTTCCCTCCCTCCTTACAAACGCCGTTTTCATCCCGCTCTTTCCCACTCCTCCTCTCGCTCGCTCGCTCGCTCGATGGCTCGTGCGTGCGTGCGTGTGTGCGTGCGTGCGTGCGTGCGTGTGTGTGTGTGTGTGTGTGTGTGTGTCTATCTATCTATCTATCTATCTATCTAATCTATCTATCTATCTATCTATCCCTCTCTCTATCTCTCTCTCTCTCTCACACACACACACACTCTCTCTCTCTCTCTCTCTATCTATCTTTCTATCTATCTATCTATCTATCTATCTATCTATCTATCTATCTATTTATCTATTTATCTATCTATCTATCTATCTATCTATCTATCTATCTATCTATCTATCTTTATGAAACTTTGGCTATACCAGCACTACGCTGTCCAGTCACTTGCCTGGCCATTTCTCATTTATGACCTGCTTATCTTTCGCCAAAACCCTTGAGAAAATTGCGACCCGCTTCCTCAAAAAATGGGCCAATATCTACAAAAGAGCTCTGGTCTCTTGCCTTTACCGCCCACCCTCGAAATTCGGTCTACAGCTCCAATCCATCGTCTCTTTTTACCAGCGACTTCAAATCAACCGTGCTCAAATGCTGAAGTACTGCCCAGATAAACACCTCTCGTCCATTTATGCGATGAACCTGACGAAACACGAAACATTTCGAACTATCTGGAAACCAGAGCCTGTGCTCGAAAAGCTTGAGGCACAAGTTGATTTTGAATTCAAACATCGAGGCCAATCCGATCATCTCGGACTTGGCCATGGTCGCTACCCAAAAGAACATTCCATCACAGACCGCAAAGACAGGGTTTTAGAATTAGCTGCTGAGACAATACTTGAGACAACCACAGTGCATGACATGGACAAAGCCATGCAAGGGTGCTTCCTTCGTTTTGAAGACGCATGCCCCTTCGACCTCTCCTGGGCTCGCCTCATCGGAACCCGTAATCCCCGTTTAATCTCTTGGGTCATCAACGCAAGCACAAACTCGGTTATTACCCCCGACCTTAGACGTCTGTGGGGAATCATTCCCAACAACAAGTGTGCCCTCTGTTCTGGTCAAGCACATCTATGCCACATCCTCTCCGGTTGCCATGTTGCCCTCAAACAAGGCCGCTATACCTGGCGTCATGACTCTGTGCTCTGCACTATTGAAGCTCCCCTTCAAAAACACATCGAGAGCCATAACAAACGCTCCCCTATAGACCAAAATGAATCAAAGTCTATGTTTGTGAAAGAGGGCGAGCAGAAGCCTAAGAGACAGTCATTTCATCGACCATCCCTGCTTGACACTGCAAACGATTGGCAACTCCAAACCCAATACACCGGTTCTGAGCAAGCCTTTCCTGTCCACATTTGTGTCACTGACCTCCGCCCCGATATCGTTGTCTGGTCACTGTCTACCAAGATATGTATTCTGATCGAGCTAACGTGCCCGGTCGAGGAAAACATCCTTGACGCACGAGCCTACAAGACCAACCGATACAACAAGCTCAAATCTGAAATCGAGGACAACGGATGGACCTGCCACCTTCGACCAATCGAATGCGAGGCTCGCGGCATGGTATCGTTCTCTGTTCATCGATGTTTCCGCGCCTTGGGTTTTTCCCATCCCCAATCCAAATCCCTTTGCTTCAAGCTATCCTCCTGCGTAGCTCGTTGCTCTTTTGCGATTTATCGCTCCTGTGCAGTCAAAAATTGGACTAATCTTCCTCTAGTCCGTATTGGTGACTGCATTCCATCATAGCCGTCCAGTGTTGCATAGCCCGGGCTAGGTCCCTGCGGGGGTTTAGGCCTCATACAATGTCATCATTGTAGCTTGCGCAAGCTTACGGTGCTCAAAACACTTGGACTAACGGCTTCCTTTTCTTTCTCTTCTTCCTTATCCTCCCACTCTCCATTCCTAGATTGCCTTTTTCTTCAACGTCCTTCCTCCTCTCCTTTTCCAGAACACAGTCTACCCGTGATTCCCATCCCGGACACATGCACAGTACACAAATTATTGTTTGATGTGAAACTGCGTTCCTTTGCAAGGACTACATTCCTTTGCGACATCTCATCTATCTATCTATCTATCTATCTATCTATCTATCTATCTATCTATCTATCTATCCATCTATCCATCTATCTCTCTATCTCTCTATCTCTCTCTCTCTCTCTCTCTCTCTCTATCTATCTATCTATCTATCTATCCATCTGTCTATCTATCTGTCTATCTATCTATCTATCTATCTATCTATCTATCTATCTATCTATCTATCTATCTATCCCTGGAGACGGTCTCTGCCACTGGCAACTCAGCCTGGGGTTCAGATCTAACTATCTCCTACAATGACGATTTTGTGTCCGCCGTTAATCGCGCGCAGCGCAAGGGCTAAACAGGCAACCAACTCCTGACCATGGCTGATGAAGTCGGGGCGTGATGCAAAGGGTTGATGAAGTCGGGGTTGTAGAAGGTAACTCACAACGAGCGTGAACTCCTGAAACCTCGACTTGATACCGACATCATCTCCTTAGGGCACACGCTCCTGGGGAGTGTTCTAGTGTTGTCCCGTATAGTTCAAAAGGGCTCGGCTACCTTTCGGCTTGAACTGGGCACAGACAGCAACCACAGCGAGACAGTGGTTGGCGTGCAGCTTGGCCGGTGCTGAAAGTTCTTGTCCGGGGTAGTATAGGAGGCAATGGCTTTTCAAGCTAACGCCCATAGATTAAACATATCTATCTATCTATCTATCTATCTATCTATCTATCTATCTATCTATCTATCTATCTATCTATCTATCTATCTATCTAATCTCCATGTATCCGTTTCTCTTGCGGCCAGGTGGCTGTGTCAGCTCTGGGTCGTTTGTGGCGGGCAGCAGCGGGCCGGCGGGGCCGAGCAGACAACACAACAGGCAACAGGCTAACAGACCAACAGTGTTACTAACAGGCCAACAGGCAAGAGGCAACAGGCTAACAGGCAAGAGGGCAAGAGGCAGCGCACACAGATACACAGATGCTGAAGCGCAAGCCCACGCGGATCGAGCTGTCACAGGAAGACGTGCCCGAGTACGAGGGTAGACCGACCAACCCCCGAATGATCATTGCTGTTATTGTTATTGTTATTATTATTATTATTATTATTATTATTATTATTATTATTATTATTATTATTATTATTATTATTATTATTATTCCTTGGAGTGTTGACTGTGACATATTTGAGGGAAATCCCGATGAAAAAACCTAGTCACACTTGCTAAACAGAGTTCCAGCCCAATGGCCTCAAGGCGTTAAACTGTGACGCCAACTCATAACCCTTTGGTGGTAGATGCTGGGGAGGAGGGTCGTTGCGCGCGTAAAAGATCTTAAACTCCGCATATGCTGGTTGATAGCCCAGGACCCAGCAGACACCAGATTGTTATGGGTGGGGTTTCGAGGCAGCTCTAGCAACCGCGCTTGGTGTATGCACTTGCACATTCGGTGACGTCTTGCAAGAGGTTGCTGGGACTGCGGAATAACCTCGGGTTAGTGCAGTCTTGCCCTCAGGAGCTCCATCGGTGGCCCCGATCATCAGGCGAGAGACTGACACGGGGGGGTGGAGGACCTCGAACAAGGGTATTGGAGGCTTATGTCCGTTGAGGATATGCCATTAGCTGCATCAGTACGCCTCAGATATAGTATTATTATTATTATTATTATTATTATTAAATCTGCCTTGGAGTGTTGACTGTGACATATTTGAGGGAAATCCCGATGAAAAAACCTAGTCACACTTGCTAAACAGAGTTCCAGCCCAATGGCCTCAAGGCGTTAAACTGTGACGCCAACTCATAACCCTTTGGTGGTAGATGCTGGGGAGGAGGGTCGTTGCGCGCGTAAAAGATCTTAAACTCCGCATATGCTGGTTGATAGCCCAGGACCCAGCAGACACCAGATTGTTATGGGTGGGGTTTCGAGGCAGCTCTAGCAACCGCGCTTGGTGTATGCACTTGCACATTCGGTGACGTCTTGCAAGAGGTTGCTGGGACTGCGGAATAACCTCGGGTTAGTGCAGTCTTGCCCTCAGGAGCTCCATCGGTGGCCCCGATCATCAGGCGAGAGACTGACACGGGGGGGTGGAGGACCTCGAACAAGGGTATTGGAGGCTTATGTCCGTTGAGGATATGCCATTAGCTGCATCAGTACGCCTCAGATATAGTAAATAGTATTATTATTATTATTATTATTATTATTATTATTATTATTATTATTATTATTATTAGGGAGTACATAGGCCATCGGTCCTTTCCATGGGCTGATTGGTATAAAGCTCCTAGAGTAATGTTCTATGCCGTCACTTCCTTTATTCCACCGATTGGTGTGGAGACTTTCCTTATGGAATGGAGGACTGGATGCACATGGCCTTTTGGCTCAGCAATTGGCAGGAGATACACTATTATTATTATTATTATTATTTTATTATTATTATTTGGACACCGTGATAGCCCAGTGGTCAAGTTCTACCATCTGGGCCCTGTCGCCAGTTCGATTCCAGTCGGTGCCACCAGTATTTTCATTGAACATACCGGTCCGTCTGGAAGTGTTGGAACTGCCCTTGCGGGGGTGTCATTAGAGCCTATCGTCAATTCTTCGTACTCCCCTCACGGGTGAGACGATGGAGGCGCATGTGCAGAAATGCATCAGCCATTGACAGAGAAGCACTATTATTATTATTATTATTATTATTATTATTATTATTCCAGGATCTGGATCTGATGCTATAGTCTGAGGAAGCCTATTATTATTATTATTATTATTATTATTATTATTATTATTATTGTTATT
>WBZZ01005482.1:72500-75000 GCA_019918135.1 Paulinella micropora
GCATAACTTTTACAGCCTTGGAGCAATCTCAACCCTTCATTTTGGTCCTACTTTGTGATTACATTTGAATTTCATAATTTCAACTATGTCCCTACAAAGAGCTCGTGACAAGCTTGCAAAAACACAAAGAATCAGCCTCTAAGCCCCTCGGGCACAACTCTTAGAGCCTTGGAGCATTTTCAGTCATTCATTTTTATACTACTTTGCCAGAATCTTCGTAAACCTCTATTTCAGCTGATTCACCACCTAGAGCGCGTCCTGATGCTGTGAAAACCAAAAAAGCAGCCTCTCAACCATTCTGGCGCAACTTTGGGAGTCTTGGAGCATTCTCAACCATTCATTTTGGTGCCGGCTAATCCGCTTCGGGTACGTACAACTACAGGGCTTGGGTTCCCGGAGGGAGGGCCCCCCGGACCCCCCCCCCCTTTCCACAGTCGACAGGGTACGTTCAATTGCCGGAGGTAACCGGCATAAACCCTCTGGCACAACTCTTAGAGCCTTGGAGCATTCTCAGCCATTCATTTTGGTGCCGGCTCATTCGCGTGGGGTACCTACAATTACAGGGCTGGGTTCCCGGTGGGAGGGCTCCCCGGACCCCCATTTCCCGTCGACAGTTCAAGTGCCTGAGGTACCGGCAAGTACTCCCAAAAAACAATGAATTTTGGCATTCAGGACACTCCCCTAATATTTGCGTGAATTCCAAAAAAATTATATCCGCATCAACATCGAGTCTGGGGCTAGCCACCCTGCAAATATGAGCTCCCAACTCCTCATGGTTCCCACGAACCATCATTTATAGGGACAGGGATGCGGAGATGCTGGGGGGGGTGGGGACGGGGGCGGGGGGCGGGGGGGGGGGGGGGGGGGGGGGGGTTACACAATTTCCATTTTCCCCCTCCCCCCAAACCCTCACCCCCTACTCCACCTTTCATGGATAATATCGTTCTCGTTCCCTTTGCTCTCTCTCTCTCTCTCTCTCTCTCTCTCTCTCTCTCTCTCTCCCTCTCTCTCTCTCGCTCTCTCGCTCGCTCTCGCTCTCTCTCTCTCTCTCTCTCTCTCTCTCTCTCTCTCTCTCCCTTTCTTTCTTCCTGCTAGCTACGGAGGCTTCCCCTATCGTCAGTCGCAAGCCCGGCAAAACTAGAGCGCAGCGCATCGGGCTCAAAAAGTAGCTTGTTCAATCATTGCATTCGTTGATGCTGGCAAAGTAGTTCGGCTGAGCGGTGGACACGCTTGCAAGTCGCGGGCCCGGTCACGACTGGCAGTGATATTGCTACTACTGATTCGGAGTCAGCCTGGGCCGACCGCGCACGTTGTGGTGTCGCCTGATTGTAGGTCGGTTCTGAGTTCTGAGTTTTTCAGGCTCAGTGTCAGAGTTACTGTTTCTCCTGGACTCAGTGAGTATTCCTTCAAGTCGTTCGGTGGAAAAAACGTACGAGACAGTTCATCATGAGTCCCTTCTGCAGCTCCAAGGCGGACCTCTGACTCAGACTCAGCAGCAGCTGCTGCGCCAGCCTGAGCGCGACGCTAAGGCAGTGTTGGCATAGACAGCTTTTCTACTCACTTTGCTAGTGCTGCCGTGCAAGGCCGAGCCTATCTCTGTTGGCTTAGTAGTCTAAGAAAAGTAAAAGTCGAAGTTTTTATCGAAGGAAATGGGTAATGATGCCCTGCTTGCAGACAGATGCCTAGCACTGCAGGAGTTCCCGGCGGCCTTGCGCATATTGCTCCCTGTTAGCCGCAAGTTTCGGTTGTCTTGAAACATCAATTCAGGTTTTGGTTTAGTATTAGTAACTACTACTGACTTGTTTTTTTTCACATATCAACTTTCAAAGATGTCCTCGGCATGACGCTAAACTTCTGCATCGGGTCTCTGCATGACCTTAGACTGTGACTGCTTTTCTTTCTTTTTCTTTTTTTTTTTTTTTTTTTTTTTTTTTTTTTTTTTTTTCTACGCAAGTACTGTTTTAATAGTTTTTTGACACTTCATGTTTTCTCTTTTTGTATTAATATATCTCTTGGCTCGGATATATCATAGTCACGTAGTACAATACCTCTTCCATTTTATTAATATCTCTTCTGCTTTCCACTCAGCTCTATGAGTGGCAAATATTTTTTTAAAACATTGCTTGCGTTAAAAAAAAAAGATATTAATAGAATACCTGCCACTAGTAGGATAAGTGGGAAGCGTAAGACTACTTGAATCGCCGTTTTACAATCATTCGCACACGATCTCTTGACGTCCCTATTAATCAAGCGTTCTTCAAACATCAAAAGTCGTTCAATGGAAGAACGATGATTAAAAAAAAAAAAAAAAACTTGAAAAAAAAATGTAGGAAAGAAAGAAAAAAAGAAAAACAAGCCCTAAGTATTAATATAATATAGCTGAGTCAGGCGCTTGATATATATATATATTATACTAGTACTAATAACTGATGCGAACAATGCCCTGTCCGACTCCGAGTCAGACTGACCAACAGTTTCAAGGCTGTTTCAAAGCGCCTCA
>WBZZ01005482.1:80000-92500 GCA_019918135.1 Paulinella micropora
GTTGAGGAAGGAGAGGAAGACGAGGAAGGGGATGAAGACGAGGAAGGGGATGAAGACGAGGAAGTGGAAGAGGAGACAGGCGGGGATGACGAAGCAGCAGGAGACGACGAGGCAGAAGGGGAGAGAGTCTGGGACGCAGAGGAGGAAGAGGAGGATGAGGGAGAAGGGGAGCGACAGGAAGAAGCCGAGGTGGAGGACGAGACTGAGATGCTGTGAGGAGGTGAGGAGGAGGAAGAGCGAGACGGAGAGGCGGTTGGGGAGAGAGACACAGAGGGGGAAGGGGAGGAGGAGGAAGAGGGGGAGGGGGAGGAAGAAGGCAAGGAAGAGCGCGAGGGAGAGGGAGAGGAGGAAGGGGAAGAGGAGGCAGAGGGGGAGGAGGAGGGGGAAGAAGAGGCAGAAGGGGAAGGAGAGGAAGAAGGGAAGCGTGAAAGAGATTGGGAGGAAGAGGAAAAAGAAGAAAGGGAAGGAGAAGACGAGAAAGTGAGCGAGGGAGAGGAAGAAGGCGAGGAAGAGCGCGAGGGAGAGGGGGAGGAGGAGGGGGAAAGGGAGGCAAAGGGGGAGGAGGGGGAAGAAGAGGCAGAAGGGGAAGGAGAGGAAGAAGGGAAGCGTGAAGGAGAGGGGGAGGAAGAGGAAGAGGAAGAGGAAGAAGAAGAAAGGGAAGGAGAAGACGAGGAAGTGGGCGAGGGGGAGGAAGAAGGCGAGGAAGAGCGCGAGGGAGAGGGGGAGGAGGGGGGGGAAGAGGAGGCAGAGGGGGAGGAGGAGGGGTAAGAAGAGGCAGAAGGGGAAGGATAGGAAGAAGGGAAGCGCGAAGGAGAGGGAGAGAAAGAGGAAGAGGAAGAAAGGGAAGGAGAAGACGAGGAAGTGGGCGAGGGGGAGGAAGAAGGCGAGGAAGAGCGCGAGGGAGAGAGGGAGGAGGAGGGGGAAGAGGAGGCAGAGGGGGAAGAGGAGGCAGAAGGGGAAGGAGAGGAAGAAGGGAAGCGCGAAGGAGAGGGAGAGGAAGACGAAGAGGAAGAAGAAGAAAGGGAAGGAGAAGACGAGGAAGAGGGCGAGGGCGAGGAAGAGCGCGAGGGAGAGGGGGAGAAGGAGGGGGAAGAGGAGGCAGAAAGGGAGGAGGAGGGGGAAGAAGAGGCAGAAGGGGAAGGAGAGGAAGAAGGGAAGCGCGAAGGAGAGAGAGAGGAAGACGAAGAGGAAGAGGAAGAAAGGGAAGGAGAAGACGAGGAAGAGGGCGAGGGGGAGGAAGAAGGCGAGAAAGAGCGCGAGGGAGAGGGGGAGGAGGAGGGGGAAGAGGAGGCAGAGGGGAGAGAGGCGGGGGAAAGGGAGGCAGAGGGGGAAGGAGAGGAAGAAGGGAAGCATGAAGGATAGGGGGAGGAAGAGGAAGAGGAAGAGGAAGAAAGGGAAAAAGAAGACGAGGAAGTGGGCGAGGGGGAGGAAGAAGGCGAGGAAGAGCGCGAGGGAGAGGGGGAGGAGGGGGAAGAGGAGGCAGAGGGGGAGGAGGGAGAAGAAGAGGCCGAAGGGGAAGGAGAGGAAGAGACGGATGCAAAGGGGAAGCGTGAGGAAGAAGGGGAGGAAGAGAAAGAGGAAGAAAGGGAAGGAGAAGACGAGGAGGAGAGCGAGGGGGAGGGCGAGAGGGAGGAGGAGCTAGACGGGGAAGGAGAGGACGAACGCGAGGAGGAGAGGGAGGAAGAGGCGGAGGCCGACCAAGAGGAAGAGAGCGAAAGAGAAGGCGAGCAGGAGGAAGACGCCGAGGAGGAAAAAGATGAGGAAGGGGACAAAGAGGAAGAGGCAGAGGCAGAAGGGGAAGGGGAGGGAGAGGGTGAGGAGGAGGAAGAGGCAGAGGGGGAAGAGGAGAAAGACGGGGAAGGAGAAGAGGAGGAGGAGCGCGAGAAGGAGGCGGAGGAGGAAGCAGATAAGGAGGAGGAAGGCGAGAGAGAAGAAGAAGGCGAGGGAGAAGAAGTGGGCGAGAGAGAAGGGGAGGAGGAAGACGAAGGCGAGGGAGAAGAAGAAGGCGAGGGAGAAGGGGAGGAGGAAGAAGAAGGCGAGGGAGAAGGGGAGGAGGAAGCAGAGGAGGAGAGCGTGCGAGAGCGGGAAGGAGAAGGAGAGGGTGTGGGTGAAGGTGAGGAGGAAGAGGAGGGTGTGGGGGAGGAAGAGGGCGTGCGGGAGGAGGAGGCAGAAGACGAGGGTGTAGGGGAGGGAGAGGAGGAGGGAGAGGAGGAGCGGGAGGCGCTTGGCGAGGGAGATGCGGGAAAAACCACCTGCACGGTGATGGGTGGGGCGGTCAAGAAGAGCGCGGTAGATTGCACAGTGTGGCTTGCTGTCAAGGACAGCGGCGACGTAGCCGTTGTGGGGATGTGCACCTCGTAGCTCAAGGAGGCGTTCTCTGCATCCAGCACGTTGCCCAGCTGCACTTTGGCGTAGGTGTGTTCGTTGTTGGCCTGGGCCGGCACGACGGGCCCCGCTTGGTCCGTGGCGGGGGGGCTGCGCTGCCAGGCGAGCGTGAGCGACGCCACATCCATCCCCAGCACAGACAGCCAGCACTCCACCATAACTGACTTGGCCGCCGCGGGCAGACCCAGCGGGCCGGCAGGGGGATTAAGCACAGCTAGCGAAACTAGCAAGGTGTCTCCGGGGCTGGGTAGTCCGTCCTGGTCCAGGTCGTGCCGCAGGCTCCAGCTAGCATGTGTGTGAAGCGTGGCGCCCAGCCCAATCACCGCCAGCCGCAGCTGGCTAGCCTCGTTGCGAGTGTCCAGCAACACACTCAGCGCACCCACTGCGCGCGCGTCGAAGCCCTGTGAGGCGGGCAGCGGCACGAATGCGGAGAAGGGCAACTGATAGCTCACGTTCCACACGCCCATAGGCACCTCCTGCGAGATCCTGGACATGCGTGTAGTGTCGGAGGCGATGTGCAGGGTTAGAATGGATGGGCTGCTGCATGCCAGCACGTGCACCTACATTACATATGGCATTACATTACATTACATTACATTACATTACATTACATTACATTACATTACATTACAATAGATAGCGGATGGCACACAAATCTTTTCCAGACACATAGATAGATAGATAGACAGATAGATAGATAGATAGATAGATAGATAGATAGATAGATAGATAGATAGATAGATAGATAGATAGATAGATAGATAGATAGATAGATAGATAGATAGATAGATAGATAGATAGATAGATAGATAAATAGATAGATAGATAAATAGATAGATAGATAGATAGATAGATAGATAGATAGATAGATAGATAGATAGATAGATAGATAGATAGATAGATAGATCGATTGCACCTGAACGCAGTCGAACGTTGAGCTATGCGTGAGGTCGTAGCCCTGCAGCCCTAGACAGGTAGCTATCTATCTATCTATCTATCTATCTATCTATCTATCTATCTATCTATCTATCTATCTATCTGTCCTCTCTCTCTCTCAGATAGATAGATAGATAGATAGATAGATAGATAGATAGATAGATAGATAGATAGATAGATAGATAGATAGATAGATAGATAGATAGATAGATAGATAGATCAACTTTTCTCTCGCTGATGTCTTTGCCGACAATATCAGCAAGACGGCAAAGAGGTAGGTGGATAGGTAGACCAATGGGGTCGAGCACGCGGGCGGTGCCATCTGGCCCGTCGTAGGTCAGTTCGGCCAGGCCGCGCGCCATGTCTGTGCTGTAGCTTCCCGCCTCGCTGCCGTTCACCGCCAGCGTCAGCCTGCCCGCGCTGACATACATACACAACATACATACATACATACATACATACATACGCATACATACACATACATACATACATACATACATACATAAAATACATACATACATACATACATACATACATACATACATACATACATACATACATACATGCATGCATACATACATGCATAGATATACATACGTACATACATACATACATAACATACATACATACATACATGCATGCATACATACATGCATAGATATACATACATACATACACACATACATACATACATACATACATACACACACACACACACACATACACACACACATACATACCTGCCTGCGTCCAGCACGACGCGCAGGTCGCGCTCGCCGCCCAGCACGTTGTTCACAGACACGGACCGCTCGGCCGGCCCGCCACTTCCACTTGTGCTCAGCGCCACCTCGCCCTGCGAAAAGTCGTCCAGCACGTACATCGCCTCGCCTGGGGTGGCGGACAGCGCCGCGGCCGGTATTGCTGCAGCCACCAGCGCCACCCACCACCTCATCTGCCCCGCCACGCCGCCAACAGCTACACACGCAACATTACATAGTGTTTATTCGAGAAGGAGAACGGTTGATTCGAGGAACAAAGTAATTATGGACACCCTTGTATACCCTACTACAGCCTATTTCTGCGCAAGCGCACAAAACAACTGGAACACTGGCTATGACTGGTTGTTGAGCATTGTTCTTTTGTCCACACACACAGCCCCCTTGAGAAACCACATGTTGCCTTAGTATTGGGAACAATACCTCCACAATCGGAAATCCGTATCATCAATTGGGCACCCCCAATGTTTGCTTTGGATTTATTTCTGACACTACTCTTTTCAAGACTACAAGCTAACCCGCTTCCTTTATTTTTGACAACTGTTGCTTGCAGGACTAAATAAATAAAGTTTGATTTCAAAAAATGCCACAACAGCACAAAACTTTTTTCCAACTATAAGCTAGCTTTCGCACGCACGGTGCCAGAAGCACTTGCCAGAGTCTTTTTTTTTGCTGCAGCCTAGAAGAATACGCAGACTCAGAAGGGCCGCTACTTGTGATAGAATCCGCCCTCCTTAGCAAGAGAACGTTGGGTTGTCTAAGTTTTCGTTTTTGCTGTTCGAATGCAAGTACTGATGCAGTTGATCTTGAGAGGAGGACAACGTTTTGTGTCGATCCTGCAGTTGCAATATGTCGCATGATTTTATCGTTGCTCCTTCTATCTTGACATCTTGCCTTAAGTATGACAATACATACTTTATTTCTATAACACACATTCATACATAGATACATGCATGCATAGCTATGCATGCATGCATACATGCATGCATGCATACATACATACATACATACATACATACATACACATGTTACATACATACATACATACACACATACATGCATACATACACATACATACATACCATACATACATACATACATACATACATACATACATACATATATACATACATACATGCATACATACATACATACATACATACATACATACATATGTACGTACATACATACATTCTTTCTTTCTTACTTACTTACTTACTTACTTGCTTACTTGCTTACTTACTTACTTACTTACTTTACTTACTTACTTACTTACTTACTTACTTACTTACTTCTTTACATACATACATACATACATACATACATACATACATAGATACACACGTACATAACACGTACATACATACAAGTACTCATACATACATCAATAAATACATACATACACACACATACATATATACATACATACATACATACATATATGCATACATACATACATACATACATAACATAACATAACATAACATAACATAACATAATATAACATAACAGACATAACATAACATAACATACATACATACATACATGCATACATGCATGCATGCATGCATGCATGCATACATGCATGCATACATACATACATACATACATGCATACATGCATGCATGCATGCATACATACATACATACATACCTACAATACATACATACAATACATACATAACATACATACATACATACATACATACATAAATAACATGAATACATGCATGCATGCATGCATACATAACATAACATAACATAACATAACATAACATAACATAACATAACATAACATAACATTAGCATAACATAACATAACATATAACATGTAATGTATAATGTATAACATAAGGCGTGGTTCAAAAGTTTCTCCCCATACTTCAACCCTATCTTACCCTGAGCTAGCGCTGTAGCCTGTAGCCCAGGTCATATGCACAGCAAGTACAGCACACACAGATGTGTCCCTCAACCGCACCTCCCCACTCGCTTTCCCTGGCGAGAGTTTGAAAAGTTTGAAAAGAAAAATCGGATCTGACAAAGGGCCATTCTGGCACTGTGGATTTTACTTATGATTGTTTCCTTCTTCTACGCCTCGAGCAAAGCTATATTGCCGCTGCAGTGTTGGGGTTCTGCGGTCGTGAGCTTACACAGGATGCATCTAGTCAGTCCATTCTCCTCCAGTGGTCATACAGTGCGCACTCTTTGTCTCATCCCGGTCGCCATCTTCCCCACCATTTTCACGTCCATTCCTCGCCAGACTTTGCGCAGTCGGCGCTTCCATGCGGGCATGGTCGTTGGGCGGTTGACACTGAGTTCCATATCCATGTAGCCCCATACGTGTTCGATGGGATTTAGATCGGCAGACTTGAGGGAAACTTGGCCTGGCCGCAGCGCTTGCTCAGAGAAAGATAACCTCCTGGTCCCGAGGGTGGTCCTTTGTACCGATTTTGGACCCTTTTCGAACTTTTCTAAATTCTCGCCAGGGAGAGCGAGTGGGAGGGTGTCATTGCGGGGCACATATCTGTGGGCGTTATGCGCGCTGTGCAGATAAACTGCGTCGTATGTTGCAAAGCTTGCTCAGGGAAAGATAGCCTCCCGGTTCCTAAGGGTGGTCCTTTGTCGGACCAGCCTGTGTGATGGGATACATACATACTTTCACCCTATCTTTCCCTAAGCAAGCGCTACAGCCAATGGCGCAGCTGATATGTACAGCATGCATGACACCGACAGATTGTGTTTCCCTTAACCACACCTATATGACCTAGGCTACAGGCTGCAGCGCTATATCAAGGGAAGATAGTGTTGAAGTATGGGGAGAAACTTTTGAACCATGCATGAATGCAGCATGCATACATGACATACATACATTCATACATACATACATACACACATACATGCATGCATGCATACATACATACATACATACATATGTACATACATACATACATACGTGCGCATGAGTCTCCATCATAAAACATGCATACATGCATGCATGCATGCCTGTGCACGCTGCATGCATGGATGCATACAAATACATAGAATACATAGAATACAATGCACATACATACATACATACATACATACATGCATGCATGCATACATATGTACATACAGACATACAGACAGACATACATCTGTACATACATACAGACATGCATACAGACATGCATACAGACATACATGCAATACATACATACATACATACATGCATACAGACATACATACATGCATACATATATACATATGTACATACATACATATTTACATACGTGCATACATACATACATACATACCTACATGCATACCTACATACATACATAACACATACATGCATACAGAGACAGGAAGACAGACATACAAACATACAGACTGACAGATACTGACAGATTTGTATGTGCGTATGTATCTATGCATGATGCATGTGTGTTTATAGAATGTATTGTCATACTTAAGGCAAGATGTCCAGATAGAAGGATCAACGATAAAATCATGCGACATACTGCGACTGCAGGATCGACACAAAACACGTTGTCCTCCTCTCAAGATCAACTGCATCAGTAGTCAGTACAGTACTTGCATTCGAACAGCAAAAACGAAAACTTAAAAAAACCCAACGTTCTCTTGCTAAGGAGGGCGGATTCTATCACAAGTAGCGGCCCTTCTGAGTCTGCGTATTCTTCTAGACTGCAGTAAAAAAAGACTCGGGCAAGTGCTTCTGGCACCGTGCGTGCGAAAGCTAGCTTATAGTTGAAAATTTTTCTCTTCAGTTGGTGAAAAAAAGTTTTGTGTTGTTGTGGCATGTTTTGAAATCAAACTTTATTTATTTAGTCCTGCAAGCAACAGTTGTCAAAAATAAAGGAAGCGGGTTAGCTTTGTGGAGTAGTGTCAGAAATAAATCCAAAGCAAACATTGGGGCCCAATTGATGATACGGATTTCCGTGTGGAGGTATTGTTCCCAATACTAACAGATGTGGACAAAAGAACAATGCTCAACAACCAATCATAGCGAGTTCCAGTTCTAATTGTTATCAGAAATAGGGTATACAACTGAGGGGTGTCCATAATTACTTTGTTCCTCGAATCAACCGTTCTCCTTCTCGAATAAACATAATTAAACAACTAAAAGAACTAGTGCACAGTGATCTGCATGTGTAAAAGCGCATGATGGATTGTGTCTTTTTCTCATAGATATTCCACCTCGGACATATCCTGTTTCTAGGCACGCTTCCCAGGACTCTCAGAACCATGACGGAAATTAGCCTGACGATCACCACCACTGGGGCTGCCTTTTCCATTTTCAGAGGCGTCTTTCTCGGCTCTTTCTTTGTCTACCAATGGAAACAAGGACGGTCAAGCAAAACACCCCAACCTTTATTTCCACACAAGTAGAAATGACTAACTATGTCCACTAAGAAACTTACGCCAGCACGCAGAAAATCACAAGGGAAAGAGAAATCATAACAAGGACAGAAAAAATGAAATACAAGCAGAAACAACGCCAAAAGTACCTAAACAAGCAAGCGAAAACGGGCCTTCCACAACGCAAGGACAAGACAAAGGCAAGACCACACAAAAACTAAAGAAATCGCTACAGAACCAAAGTTCAATATACATCTCAAAACAACAAAAGATGTCCTACTTTTCTGTTTAGGTGTGGTTGGGAATACCTTTACTACATGCTGTTTTTGGCCTTGTACGGACTGTTCGAGCTTTTCGCGGCTGGTCAACGCACCGCGCCCTCCCCCTGCCTGCATACACACACGCACGCAACATACTCACCCACTCGCACTCTCCTTCACGTTGTTGTGTCGTGCTTAGACGACGATCAGTCCTGGCTGTATGCCACCGTGGGAGACAGGAGGATCCCTATGTTGCGACAGGTCACAATACATCATCGGAGGAAAAGGGAAAGGGAAAAAGAGGGGCGGCTCCTGGTTGGGTTGTGTGTGTATGCGATTGGGAAACACGGGGGCGAGTGTGTAATAAGGCAATGATCTCGGTGGTAGGTGTTCTGGTTGGTGGAGACGCCCATTCAGCTCAAGATGATCTACAACTGCCTAGCGCGCTCTGGGGAAGCTGCCGTCGGCGCGTCCACGCTGTTCGAGATCCTGGTCGCGAACCAGCTCATGATCGTCTTCGGTTTCATGGCCATCTGGTCAGCGTGAACCTCCCACAAATCACCTCTTCAGCTTGTGTTAGCGTGACCTTCCCAACAAGCATCTCCTCAATTTATTTGGCAAGTCTCATAAGCACACACGTACACACGTGCAAGTCGTTCTCCCAAGCTACACACAAAATCCAGTATTGAATCTAAATTGTCAGCATGGACAGCATATGTAGCCACAAGAGCTGGCCCAAAACGAGAGGGACTGTGGGTGGCCAGGTTCGAGCCCTTGTCGGAGAACTACTGGCTGTGCTGCATCTTGTCCTGGGCATCTTGCTTGATGATCTTCATCATCTTCGAACAGGTCCCGCAGAGAAGCAGGAGGGGAGAGAGAGGAGGGGGGGGAAACGTTAAATATACCCGAAAAACATATAGGCATGCATGTATGCGCAGGCACACCAGAAGATCCGCAAACAACTCGCCCTGTATGAAAGAAGGTGTGCAACATTCATTCATTCATTCATTCATTCATTCATTTATTTATTTATTTATTCTTTCTTTCTTTCTTTCTTTCTTTTTCTTTCTTTCTTCCCCCCCTTTCCCCCCCCCCCCCCTCCTTTTTTCTTTCTTTCATTCTTTCATTCATTTATTGATTTATTGATTTATTCATTCATGTGTGACTGCACACATAAACACATACATGCATACATACATACATACGTATATACATACATATAGATTCACATACAAACCAACATACCTGACATCAGCATTCCAAGAAATCTCGTTTTCATCTCTTGCAATGTGCTGTGTTAGGAATCTAGTGGCTGTGCTGTATCTGTTCTACTTCACGGAGGTGTGGGTCGGGCTGGTGTTCATGCTGGGACCTGGCAGCTTCTCCGTCATCAACCAATTTCGTCAGAGCGCGCTCTCTCTCTCTCTCTCTCTCTCTCTCTCTCTTTCTTTCTTTCTTTCTCTTTCTTTCTTTCTCCTCTCTCTCTCTCTCTCTTCTCTCTCTCTCTCTCTTTCTTTCTTTCTCTCTCTCTCTCTCTTCTCTCTCTCTCTTACACACACTCTCTCTCTCTGTAATGTATTTATGCATGCATGCATATCTGGCTGTTGGCAGTTGAGAACGGGATTTTGGAGTGGTCGTATGTCGTGGCCAAGTGTGTTCACGCTATCTTGTGCTGGCGCTACGAGTATGTCGTGTCCCAGGTCTGCCCCCCCCCCCCCCCCCCCCCCCCAAAAAAAATACATATATATATATATATATATATATATATATATATATATAAATAAAAAGGCTTGCTGCTTTGGCCGGATGGTTGGTGAACGTTGATGTTGCTTAGCCCACCAAGGAGATGCAGACTCACCGCAAGGTGCACGCATGGCAGACCATGTTTCTGGACGCGGTGGACCCGCACGCCGTGCACCCCGCAGCCATGCGCCCCGAACACAACGCGCACGGTACACGCAACAGACAACGCACTGCTTTCTCTCTCTCTCTCTCTCTCTCTCTCTCTCTCTCTCTCTCTCTCTCTCTCTCTCTCTCTCTCTAGGTAGATGAGGTAGGTAAGGTAGGTAGGTAGGTAGGTAGCTCTCTCTCTCTCTCTCTCTCTCTCTCTCTCTGTACCTCCGCATCTAACGATTTCCCTCCTCTTGTTGTTGATATCTTTTAACAACATCATTATTACCATGTGTCTGTGTTCAGATAACTACGTGGAGTTGTCGGCCGGCGAGGCCTAAGCAAGTGTCCTTTGTGGACCCTCCTGCCCCGTCGGCGTCGGCTCAGGCATAGGCTTCTTCTTCACCATCTGGAAATCCAGGCTTTGGGTGCGAGAGCCACCCCAGACCAGCTTTTGCTGGCCTGGGGTGGCTCTCTCGCACCCGGAACCCGAAATTATGGTAGAACTAGTGTTGCTGTTACAGCTCTTGTGGAGCCGTCGCCACGGCCCATTCCGGCACACCTTGTCGCTATTTGTACCATTTTCTGTCGGGTGCCCGCTTTGAATAAAGAACACACAATGATTAGCATAGTGAACGGGCATAGACACACCATAACAGTGCACATTGCACTTGAGCAATGTGCATGTGGCCTTTATCGAAGACCATCACACCAAGAAAAATTGTTGCTAGGATTTGATTGTCTTTTTGAGAAATAATGTTGCTTAGTACCATGGTAGTCGTCAGTATTACTAAGCTTCATGGTAGGAATAAAGTTAGTTGTAGATAGAACACTGGCACACTTCAGTACACTCGCACGTATCATTATTAGGTAATTAAAAGTCGTTCCGCGTGGCCCGGGCCAGTGACACAGTCAGACACTAAAATAATCGCGGTTATTACCAGTACTTAGTCCTGGCACTAATCTGGCCTGACCGCGGCCCACCGGGAGCTCAGTATTATTAATTTTAATTCAGTCTCTGCAAGACCTTAAACTTTTTTTTTTTTTTTTTCCTACACATCATGTTCAAGTTTCTCTTTTTGTATTAATATCGCTTGATCACAATCTCTTCCATTTTATCTCTTCTGCTTCCCCCTCAGCTCTACGAGTAGCAAGCCTACGGTCACGATTCTATGATTAATAAAACAGTGCTCGTCACGCCGGTCACCGTTCAAGGAAACGGCCCGTATTTTACCGTGATTGGACATTTGTAATTAGACCTTCAAGTTCCTCCTCGGTTATTGTATGTCCATTCTCACTTTACTTATATTAATACTACGTGACGTTGGTAGTAGTCGTTGCTGTTATTATTATTAGATGGAGTCAAGTCAACTTAATGCAGTCCGGCCTTTTTAGTACTACTGGCTTGCCAAGTTATTGTACCGTAGTACGTGACTGGTCACACTGGTGGCACCAGCTTCAAGTTTTTATTAATATCATAAATTAATACCAGTGTTTACGTAAAAAACATTTACCGTCCCCTTTTAACCCATATCAGTACCGTAGTACGTCACTTTCAAGTGAGTCGTGGACAGTGTCACTGATTTTCTAGCCCGGACAGTACATCCGGGCCGACTTTTGAATTCGGTAGTTGAACTCAGAACTGCCAGTGGCGTGAAGTCATTGTTCGCATTGTTGTTCAAATTCTTTGCTCTGCTGTAGTAACTTGGTCTACGACCGGTTAGAGGGGGACGCACCGGTTGCCGGCAATAGACAATTTATTAATAAGTCATGTATTTAGTCATACCGGCCCACCCCAATAACGATTACCTATTTTACCTATATCACTCTAAGTGTAACGGTGAATTCAAAGCTTTGGCGGTTTGGGGGTTGTGGCGCTTAGTGACGTGTTG